>JAJHUR010079538.1:0-11571 GCA_027495735.1 Lutjanus campechanus | reverse complement strand
CCTCTCCGACATTACTGCTTTGGATTGCCTCCAAGTCAGTTATTGTGTGGGTGTGTGTGCGAGTCTGTGTGTGTGTGTGTGTGTGCGTGTGTGCATGTGAGGTAAGAGGGCCCCACAGTGTGTATCGCAGGGTCATTTCTCTGTGTAAACCAGACTAGGTAAACATGGCTCTCTCCAACTCATTACATACATCCCCAGGGTTCCAATGAAAACTCGGTTCACTCCTATTCCCTTTCTACTCTGTCTTCCCTCCGTCTCCTGTGTCTCTGTTTGTTTCTATTTCAATATGCGATTCTCTCATTTTTGTTTCTCTTTGCCTCGACACACACATGTAAGAGGAATACACTGATGCTCATTGTAGTTCTCTATCTTTTGTTGGTACAAATATTCTCATGCCAGTAATAAGGCAGGAGGCTGACTCACCGTATGTGGAGCGCTGTGCAAGGCAACCCACTGGCCAACTATTGTATTTGTTCCCACTTTTCTAAACCCCTGTTTGTATGAGCAACCTCTACCAGTGCTACTTGTTAATGCCAGAAAAGGTTGAAAATGATTTCTCTTGTGCTGTGGGCCAGGCCTACCTTGCTTATTTGCTTATTCTTGTTTGGATATACTCAAGGAATACATTTACTGTGTTTGCTTTCTAAATAGGACATTGGTAGCTTTTTGCCGACTGGTCACGCCTAGAGTGAAATATTCAACATGCAAAATTTTCCAGAATAACATTTCCAAAGGGACAGAATATTTCGAGGACACCAGCTAGCTCAGGGCAACTGCCCTTGAATCAATGTGATTACCATAATAAATTCTGATTATTGCAAGGTTGTTTGTTTTTTGCCAATCAGAGAATAGTAATATTCTGGACCCTTTGCCTGTGGTGCAAGAACAAGGAATGCTACGTTCATTCTAAAATAAAACAATGACCAATTTTTGTCATGAATGAATAGAAAGAATCACAGTGTTTGTTTACTCGCAGGGAGAACCTTCCCAAATAGCCTAAATGTACCAAAGTAGTTTTTTTTTGGCTAAACCAAACCAAACTGCAACCATGTGTGTCATGTCACGTGGCATGATACTCTCCACCATTATTATGCGTCATTTTGGGAGTAATCAGCAATCAACCTATTCTGTTGTGTGGCTGTGATGGTGTATTGTTCAGTCTCTACCTTGATCGATAATCACTGTTCTTTCTTAAAACAAATGGAGACAAACCAAACAAAGTTTCTTGGACGTCCAGGCTGGTTACATGAAATAAACCGAGCCAGGACACAACAGGGAGAGCATCATTTGTATTATTGTTTGGTCCATGAGCTCCACCTGGATAGCGACTGGTTTCAGAGAAGAGATTTTTGGCTGAGTTAGTCCAACCAGCAGCGATATGTCGCTGCTGTGGCAGTTTATCCAAGACACACAGCAGAAACGTCAGATAGGTCAGGTTGAAAATGACAACAGAAATAAACAAAAAAAAACAAGTATATTTTACACTATTTTTTACTCGTCTATCCAGAAGTGACTGTAGCTGATAGCATGACATAACACTGTTTCGGCCTATTGACAGTAGGGTTGGGCCAGTGGTCAATACCATCATCCATTGCCGACTGACAATCATCACCCACTGAGCCCCCTACCATCATAACATTGTGATTTAAAAGCCTTCTGTATTTGAGGTAGTGTGTCCCCTCAGAGTTGCCATAAGGCAGCTGTTTCATTCCATTTTTGACTTGTGGGAGAGGGAAAAAAAAAAGCTGTTGCTGCTGGTCATTGCACTAACGTTGCATCTCTATGTCCAGCCTCCAAGTTAGGCAAACCTCGGTGAAATCTGTGGCAGCAGTGTTTCTTTTCTGCATGATGCTGTTAGTGCCACCATTGTTTTATAGTTTAGCCTCCTCTGTATGACTAGCCGCTTAATTTTGTTTCAAGCTTAACAGAACTAAGTTACGGACATGTGGTGCGGACATGACGGCCCTTCTTAAAACACGGCATGGGGATGAGTGTCAGACGCTCGCCTGGCAGGGATGTGAGAGTTGATCTTCTTGCTCGCTTGACTGGAGAGTTTTCTCAGCTGAGTGAGACAAGTTGGAGGTTGCCATCAGAACAACAGTGGGAAACGGCTGTGACCACAGTGGTGAGATAAGTCTTTTTTTTTCCGATTATGGCACACCTACCTTCCCCTAAAAACTGATGTCATCGTCCATCTGCGATGCTTCACTGTGGACATTATCTTATGCCAATTTAGTTGACATCCCCAAAGACCAATTGACAGTTTTACAATACAAAATTACAATATGTTAAGGTTAATGTGCAGGGAAGTAAGTGAAACCGTCTTGTTCTTCTGACTGTTACCATCCCATGTCTATTCTATCAATATCACTTCTCTCTGTTTAGAAAAAGAACCACTCCCTCCTCTCTCTTCTACCACACTTATCTCCTGTAGAAAACAATCAAATCGCAATCACATGCTTGATTCCAACCAGCACTGGCAGATAGCATGTCCGCTCCAAGTCTGCATGCAAACACAGAGAGAGCGAGAGGCAGATCACAGGCATCAAGTCTTTGATTCTACCAACCCTTAGAAATGTCAACAAGTGTCAGCCTATCTCCCTTCCCCTCACTCTACCCCTCACTCTTGCTGTCTCCTCTCTTTCATTTCCAAACTAATTAATTCTGAAGCTTTTTTGTGGTGGTCTTTCATGACTGCATAAATAAGTGTATGATTCAATGTTAGCGGCCAGAATACCTCCCTTCCCCTGGGTAAATATCCGCCTGAAAGGCCTGTTTGATTTCAGCGAGCAGCTTTATGCATGTTTTCATCAGTTGCAATTCTCATCAAAGTGGAGTACTGGTGAGGAAGAATTCATGGGTTTTGTTTTTTTTTATTTAAGTGGTGTTGAGGTACAATGTACCGTACCATCAATGGCATATTGTCGAAGATGTAGGGAAACCCCTGATAAAAAAGAAATGGTAATTGATTCAGGGAAATGGATTAATCTGCCTTCACACATTGGCATGTTAGGCCAGACATCAAATGTCCTCTTAGTGTATTTCATCCATACATGCATTACAGATTTAATGATTTTCATCTGTGGTCTGTCCTTTTTTGTATTTATTAGGTTTGATTCTTCATAGTTTTGTTATGAAAAGTCAATGGCAGAAAATCAAATTGTTTTGGCCACTGTGATACCTAAAAATAACATGCCTGATGGCTTAAAATTTTAAGAATACAGATTTTAAAATCTAGCCTGGCATCACCAGATTAATTTGCAAATGAAAACATGGGCTCGGCAGATTCATCCATTTCCAAGGCTATTTTAAATCACTAAAATTAACGATTTAAATTGGTGTTGCACGACCATATGTCATGAGGAGCTAAGCTTTTGCAGGTTTTCATTCCAACTAAAGACTCAGCCCACTGATAATCAGTCCTTTAAAGAGAGTAAAAGACCAGTAAAATCACCTGCTGTGGTAATTCATTGGAATCAGACCCTGCAGAGCCTTTAAACTTTTTTCTGGTCTTATTCAGGAATTTTCAGACCTTTTATCAGTTATTATGTTACAGTATGACAGAGTTCTTACTCTCTGGTATTTTAAAGGAGAAATCTGTAATTTATTTACTGTAATAAATCATAAAATGACCACAATATGTCAGCAGAGATCAAGGAAAGATCTTAAGTTGAAATACTTGCTTCTCTGACAACAGCGCTGCAGGTGCAGTGTACTCCTTTAAAATTTCTATTCTGGGTTGAAATGACTGTTTCTGTTTGACAGTTTCACCTTAATTAGAGTTCAAATTAATGCAGAATGTTTGCCAAATGAATAAACATCTGTTTATGAGTCATAAGAAATCATTGATCAACATTGATCAACATCAAGGCGTAGATGTTTATAACAGTTAAATTGAGCAATATGTTAATGGAGTCTGGCATGCAGTGAGACAGGCAGTCACTTAAGTCCAGAGAGTGTATTTTCAGAACAGCAGACTTTTGTTTTTCAGCATAACGGGCTTAACTGACACTTATAAACAGCTGATCAACTTACAGTGGAGGACTCGTCAATGCTTGTTATTGTCAGTTTACAATGTTGCACGCGTCCTGCACTCCTGCAGTCAGCCTGAGCTTTCCTGAGTCTGGGGAGGAGGGGGCAGGGGGGAACAACTTGTTTCAACTATAAGTCATTAGGGATGCACCGATTGACTGGCCAGAGACTGGAACTGGCCGGTTTTCTGTGTGACCGGCCCTGACTGGTGACCGGCCGGTCAGCGCCACTTATCCGATTCTGTGCCAGTCATATTCACACACATGCTCTGCACGATGGTCACGTCATGTGCGCAGCAGACACTGACCGTAATGCCACACCCAACACAACGCTGATCACAGCAGCACACACTCAGACATATGCTCGCGTGAAGTCGGCGTTAGCGACAGACTCCAAGAACAGGATAAAGAGAAGACAGTCTACAATGAGACAGAGCAGCTGACGGTGTCGGCAAACAGCCGTAAATTTCTAGCTCTTCAGGCTAATGTTAGCCAGCAGAAGACTGCTGTTCACAGACGGACAGCTAAAATCTCACTTCCTGTTCTGGCTGAAGAATAAAGAACCTGTGTTGATGCGTCTCCTCAAACATTTTCTCATCCAGACTCGTTTAACTTCTGCGTCTATTTTTCTCACGGCAAAGTTTCACGGCAGCAAACTGTTGCACCACGTCAGTCTCCGGTTTGTTTACATCTGCTTCAACACGAGAAATCACTTGAAATCACATGCTGCGAAATCTCAGAAGATTGCGTTTCCTCTAGTACATAATATTAATATAATCATATAATAAGGCGTGCCTGTAATCTGGACCACTTTTGGAGAAAATATATAAGTTATTTAATAGTGAGTGTTTTATTATGAACATGCAATTTAGTTTAACAAGAAAAGTTGCAAAAATGTTTGTGAGTGCTGTCAATTATATTTCCTAGAAAGACTAAAAATCGGAATTGTCCAAAATTGGAATCGTCAGGTCAGACCCGTAAAAAAAAAAAAAATGGAAATCAGAATCAGCCAAGAAAATTGGAATTGGTGCATCTCTATAGGTCATATATTAAATAGGATTTCATTCTATTTAATATACAAACTATGACTCCCACTTGCTATTTGGACTGCAGTACTCATTTTTGCAGGCACAGTTGCTACATATTGCTCCTTTAATATCTATCTTGTTGCCCTTCTTCCTCCTCTTTTCCATCTGATTTTTATCAAGATCTCTTTTAACCTTACCTAATATGTCAAGCATCCCAGCCACTACAACGGACAAACTCTTGACCCTGTGTTCTCTTCTGCTTTCTGTGCAGCAGATGTGAATTTGGTTGATTTTGCTGCCACTGCTCATAATGCAGTGCTCTTCAAGGTTCATCTTCTCTCTCCTGATCCCAAACCCCTTCACACTGATTCGCTCCCGCCCCCTAAATTTGCTCTCTGTTCGTCATTTCTGTCAAGCTTTTACTGCCTCAAACACTTTTTAGTACTGTACTCATGCACAACAGGGCCTCACCGTAGAGGAGCTTGTCAGAGTTTTTAATAGCTGTTGCACGAATATCTCCTGTGAGATACAAAAAGTTGAAATATTTTTCTCTGCCTTTGTGAGGAGAAGAAATGGGGAATTTAAAAAGACAATGTTGGAAGGAAGAACAGAAGGAGGATGAACGCAGTGTCTCCCTTACTTCTCTTAAAGATCTGATGTCTGCTTATCAGTGTGCATCAGTGCAATCAAAGCAAGGAACTCTTGTTTTTTTTTCCTCATAACTGATCCCTAAACAGGGTCATAATCCCAGGAACTTCTTTAAAAGCCTAAACCAGGGATACTCAATTTGCTTTGCCTGGGGGCCTCTTTTGCAGAACTACAAACAAACATTAATAATAAAGTTTTGTATCAGATAAAATGAATAAAAGGCCCATAACTCATCTTCCTTGATGAATAAATGATGAATCACTTATTAGCTAAATTAACTTAGTTCAAGAATTAAGAGATAAGTCAGATATTTTAATGCATTTAATAACTGCAACTGCATTTTAGTTGTAAATGCTTTGATAACATTTGAGTTTGAGCTCATACGACATTAAATATACCTGGAACCTCTTCCATCACGCAATCACTCAAATGTTGGAATGATTCATAAACGTGAACCACTCCTACCAGGGACAGGAGAGCATATTTAAGCTCTTCTCATATGAAATGCATCCTTTTGGGATCAGAATTGCCCCCATTTTTGTGCAACTTTTGCTCCTCTTGAGCTAATGGTTGTCTTCTCCCTCACAGATCTCCATCTGAGCCTACCGCACTTTGCACAGCCTGAAAGGCCATCACACAAAGAAAAGCCTTCTCTGTTACTAACAGCCTAATTTATCCCATCAGACGAAACTGTCACATCTGTCCCTCCTTGCTGGCAAAAACGGTTTGAATCAATTTATTTTCATTGTGAAATAGAAAATTGTCCGAGAGCCACCCAGCACCCTATGATTTGGCCCACGGGCTGCAAGTTTAGTGTCACGACCCTAACATCAGTGATGAACCACAGCCCAGCTGAATACAACAACACCATAGTGGAGCTTCAGCAGCACATTAACACAGAAATCAGAGAGCTTCGTGTTGACTGCTGCCCTCTTTGAATATTAACCCACTTCAGTAAAATCTCTGTCAACTCTGCTGAAGCACACTGTTGCACTTTCCAAATCATCCACCTGCCCTTCAGACTGAATTCTCACTTGGTTTTTAAAAGCTGAATTTCAGATGGGTCAGAATATTTTAGCCGTTATTTACTCCTCTCTGTCTATTAGCATTTTCCCCTTCAGTTTTAAACGCTGACACTGTTTACCCCCTCTTAAAGAAGCCCTCTCTGGATCCCTCTGTTTTGACTAACAATCGCATTTTTGAGAAATTTCAGTTTGGTATCCGCTCTCTGCACAGCATGGGACTCCTCTAGTCAAGAATACCAATGCTACCCATGAGTTAAAACATGTGTAGACATAATATAAATTTTCATGGCTAAGCGGATGATGTGCAGCTGTAGGCACTGATGTATCCCATGTTATGTTATGTTTCACTGAAATTAAGAATTGATATCTAAAAAATGTTTTGCTGTTGAATGACTCCAGATCAGAAATCATTATTACGCCTTCTGGCCCATCAGCACCAGCAGCATTAACAGTCTCTCCTCCAGGCGTACTATTTGTCTCGGAGTTGTCTTTTGTTGCTCAGGTGACTAAAGTGGTGCCTTGCATTGTGCAACTGAGGCATTTAACCAAGATCAGATCATTCCTTTCCTCTGTAGATTTATAAAAGGGCATCCATGCTTTTATCTCCTCCATACTTGACAATTGAAACACACTTTATTTAACTATCAGCAGGTGAAATATCTAAAGATCCCAACTTGCACAAACGCTGCAGGCTTTCTAAGACAAGTGACCAGTCCTTGCTACACTTGACAGGTTACCTGTGAGTTTTAGAATTGTATTAAAACTTTCCTGTTATTTTTTTAAAGCCTTGAACCGTCAGACTCCTATCTTCGTCTTTGAATTCCCTGTGAGCCTGATCGCTGCTTCAGATCCTTCGGCAAGGTCCTTTTAAATGGTTTCAAAATCTCAGCTCGCCACTGAAGTTGACCACAGCCTTTACTTTTACTTTTTCAGCAGTGGGACTCCCTGCCTGGGGATCTCAGACAGGCAAACCTGATATCTTCATAAAACTCACTTTTATCCAACACGTCCTCGTATACCAGCAGAATAGGTCACTTGCCAATGAGCGGGCGGTAAGCATCAGGGATAGCAGATCTTACAGTAAGTACGTGACATAAGTTATGTGGTGTAAGCCATGTGACGTCAGGTTTAGGCATGCTAAATGACTTAGTTAGGCATGGATACCGAAACATTTTTTTCAAGTTTAGGAAAAGATCATATTTGGCTTAAAATAAGTATGTTACATATTTCGTGTGGCAGAAGACATGTCATAATAAAACTTAAGTAACTTCAAATAACTCAGCGTTGATCTTTTTTGGTTTAAAATGGGACACAAGCCCTGGTCTTCTGGGTAACAGTTCTGTCTTTGTTTGACCCATCCATCCACTTTGGACAGGGGCCAAGAGCAGAAATTACAAGCTGTCATGGATTTACTTTGCAGGTTAGTTGTGTTTGCCTTTAGAGATACTGTAAGGTGAGGAGCTCAGACATCCAGAGGGAGCTTGGACCAGGAGCCTCGTTACAGAAACTTCCTATGTCTGAAAACTTAGGTCACTTAGGATGACATTTCAGATTTCTGGTGTTATTAACTAAAAAGCCTGTCTTATCTTAGGATAAGATTTTACCTATCAGAGAACTGTGTTAACTGAAGAATTTCCCAAGTTAGGAATCCTAAATTAGGCACAGACACTGTCCTAAACTTAAGATAACTGCCAAAAATGGCAGCACCACTGTTGCAGGGCCTCCATTGAAATGACTATGAAGATGGGGAACATGATGTTACTAGCCTGAACATCTCCCTTGAAGGAGGCGGCCTTATGGGTAGTGTGTGTGTGACGTAGCCAGCACGTAGCCGTGTCATTGTTGTTGCATGTACACTCGCTGAGAAGCGTGTATGTCTCCCTCTACAGTGAACTGTGTTAGAAGTGAAGCCAGCTATAGCCTCTGTAAGTTGTGTAGTCAGAGTGATGAAGCTCAATTCTGCAGCCACTGTTTTGTCATGTCTGAAGGAAGAAAAGAGCCAAATAAAGCCCTGGTCCATGTGTTCATCTACTCCGCCTCTCCTCCTCTGTATGTTATATTAGCCTGGACTGCTAGTTAAGGAACTACGGAGTTGAAAGAGGTAGCAATGAACAGGTCTTAAATTTCCTGGACCACTGTACTGTATATATCCACTGCAAAGGCGATTATTTTGAATTTGATTGACATGCAGTGCCCGTTAAAATCCTTGTCATGGGCCAATAATTGCTAAGGAAAATCCCCCAAAAGGTGGCGTGTGCTCTACTCTATGACACAATTTGTTTCTCTGACTCATCACAGCTAAAATTTACGCCTGTCTTTATTGTAACAGCTAGCTATCCTGTGAGACACGCAGTCTCATGAACATTCTTAACACAGATAGAAGCACTGAAGCTTTAAGTTTACAGCTCTGGTTAGGATTCTTTAAGTTAAGTAAACATAGGAGATCTGAGATAGTCTAGGACACAGCCATGAGTTTGGGAATTGATGCTTTTATAAAATAGGATTTTTCCTAGAAGATAAGACAGGCACTTTGGGGTTTTTTTTCCCCTGTAATGAGGCCCAAGAACTGCTTCTCCTTCATGTCAAAAAGAGTCAGATGAGGCAGTTCAGCTATCTGATTAGGTTGCCTCCTTGACACCTCCCACCCTGGAGGCATTGCTGGCACATCCGACTGGGAAGAGAACATGATTGCAGAACACATTGGAGGAATTACAAATCCCATCTGGCCTGGGAACGGCTTGGAATTCCCTTGGAAGAGCTGGAGCAGTTGTCTAGGGAGAAGAGAGCAGCACATCTGGGCTACCGTACTCAGTCTGCTGCCACCATGACCCAGGTTTGTGGGCTTCATAGAAATAGTAGTAGTTGCGTTTTTTGGTCTTTTTTTTTTTTTAACCTAAAAATGGTCAATTTTATCAAGAAAAAAACAAACCAGCTGTTTTGAAGCTTGGTCACCTTGAATGGCCTGAATACAAAGGCACAGTCCTCAAGGCAGCAGACAGATAAATAGTTGCAGCAAAGGACAAGGATATACAAAGACTGTTAGGCCTGCACTGACTCATGGCTGCCATGTTGTCAATCAAACGCACACACACAAACAAACCAAGAGAAATACATTCTTTCCCGGCCCTTTCTCCGTCTGTGTCTCGCACACACGCGCAGCAGTGACGCAGTTTTAACAGCATCTGGCTGAGCGGAGATGGATGTGGCCGGGTAGGGCAGTGGGGGAAATGGATGACTGCAGGCAGCCCACACAATGGATGAGACTGGCAGCTCAGGGAGACAGGTCTACACTAATGAGTGACTACCACACACACTCACACACGCTCACACAGGTAAATGAAGGCTTGCAGGTATCCAGAGTGGTAAACACAAACATTAACAAAGTGAATGTCTCATAATTTGATTGTATGATGTACACACACACACATATATATATATGAAGGTATTGTGATGCCTGCAAACAAACACACCCACACAGACATTGTTTGATGCACAAAGTATGTAATTCGTTTTTCTTTTATTTACAGTTTACTTCACTCTTTCTGAAGTATTCTCACTACTTCTTCAACCTTTTCTCAAACATAAACATACACACTCAAACACTGAAGATACATTTCTTTATCCACTGGTTTATGTCAAGCCATTGGCCTATATTTCCTCCCCACACTACTCATTACAGCACAGGTTCGCCCTCTGATTTTATATTTATTTCCCAGAGGAAACAGATACACCAACACTCACATCTCTGCAAACAGAGATCTGTTTCTCCATGTATCTGCGTGTGTGTGTGTTTGTGTGTGGTGGTGGAGGCTGTAGAAGTGGGCTCTCTCTCAACAAGTCAATTGAAATTACATTTGAAAAAGAATGGGATCCAGCCAAGAGGCTGCCGAGGCATAGAAGAAAGATTTGTACACTCTAAAAACAATTAACCACTTTGCAATGTTGTAATTGTTATTGATTATTCTAAGCAGCATTGTAATGTTGAGGTAGAACAAGGCTCTGCATTTAAGAGCGACTTCAAGCCTGATTCAACTGTTGGTGAGCCTTTCCGTGGGCCTACAGCAGGCCATAGAGGCATTTGGTCAAATTTATGTCACCATCATTGTTGAAATGCATGCTAACATTTTGGGTCAATACTGCAACAACTTCACATACCAATACTGCAATGCCATAACAAACTTTAGCTCACATTTTAGCCTGTAACTGTTCAACCATGCACCAGCAAACATGAGTTTTTCCTTGACTATATATATATATGTATGCCCAATGGTGTGTGTTTGTGTGTTTCATAACTAGTATCTAATGTACACTAGGGTCCCCATTAATAGGGCCTGCATCGGGCCCCTCATAACTACCAATATGCCACAGTGTAAAACACTATTAAGTGTGATAAAAATGTATTTATGTTATTGGTGTTGTTATTATTGTTAGAGAATACTCATTTACATGAAGTGTCTGAATCCCTGGAGGTGGTTGGAGACGTGGGTGGCTAATATGTAATTTATGCATTTATGCGTCCTACCATACTGTAGGCACGTGAATGTATTGTAAATATGCATGTGTATGTACGTAGTTTACAGACATCAGACTTTTGGAGTGTGTGTGTGTGTGTGTGTGTGTGTGTGTGCGGAGGGGGGGGGTTCAGGCTGCTGGTGCTATCATGGTGGAGAGCTCATCATCTCTTAGCCATGTAGGCGGAAGGCCAACGCTGCGACAGCTTGGACCCACTTCACTTTCAATTAGTCGCCTGCCACTGTAGATGCCTCCTCACCAGCCTCTCTGGAACTGATTCAAACCCTGTGTGTGTGTGTGTGTGGGGGGGGGGGGGGGGTGGGGCAA
>JAJHUR010079536.1:0-15246 GCA_027495735.1 Lutjanus campechanus | reverse complement strand
AGCTAATGTTAGGAACGCTGTTGCGGTGTGTTCCGTGTTCTCAGAGTCCGTTCATTGCGGGAATCCTAGGCTACAATTTTATTTCGTCTCATTTTTCTGTTTAAAAAGTCTGACATTGCATGGACAGAGCAGCTCCGTCAGTTAGCGGCTGCTGTTGTTTGTGTGCTGCTGTAACTGTAAGTGGATAGTGGATGGAGGCAGCGGTGAAAGCCGGTAAATATTAAATATTAAACATTTTAATATATTATTATTATCATTCTTTTTATTGTTATTAATAATAATGACAATAATAATATTGTTTTTAACGTTTTAATATATTTTATTAATATGAAATAATAATGATTGTTTCACAGTTAAATAATAGGGTACGAGCGCTTGCTGTGTGTCGCGGCCGGACTCGGGGACTGTCGTGTGGTGGATGTAGCTGCGTGTAGCTGCCACTTAGCCTGTTGGCATAGCTGATTAGCTGATTAGCCTTAGGCTAGCTCGGTTGCTCGGAGCTAAGTGAGCGTGTTCTCGGCCGGCTGACCCAGGCTGACCCGTAGAGTCACCGCCTCTCCGCCAAATGTGGAAAGTACACTCCCACTAAAATCCAAGATGGCGCAGCTCAAATGCCCATGATTTGGTCACAAAACCGACTCCCCGAAACCAATGGGTGACGTCACGGGTGCTACGTCCATGTTTTATACAGTCTATGGTATTAACATTGGAGAGTAAGAATGAGCTGATCTGATACTCAGTATCGGTATCTGTATCAGTCCAATATTGGCCAAAATCACTGGATCAGATAATGGAGGTGGAAAAAAGTATAACCCAATACAATCCATTAGCCTAAACTATCACAAATATTGCTTGCTAAAACTCTGAGTGACATGCTGTAAAGAGAGAAGTGTCACAAGTAACAGTTTATTATTATTTTTTTAACGTTTGAATGGTGCTGACCAATTCTGTGTGGGAAAAATGAACACAACAGTATTGCATAATGTGTCATGTTGTGGGCTTTGCTTTCCTTCCTTTAGGGGAATAAAATATTTGTTGATTTTTAGAAGGAGAGGTTACACAAAGTGTACCCATTAACAGGTATTAATACACTAAAGACATTATTACAGCTTAGTTGTTTAAGAGAGGGAAAAAAACAGCATCAGACTGATAACAGTATTGGCAGATACTCAAGGTTATGGTATCGATATCGATATTTAACATTAAAAATGTGTTATCGAGCCATCCCTATTACAGAGTACCAGTGACAGATGTATTGGACCTTCATCATACCAGACCTTTGTTGTCATGTGGTTAATATTATGAAATGGTTGCAGTTTGGTTATTTTTAATCTTTTAATCTAAAATAAGTATGTTAGTTACATTACATGAGCTACATTATGCCCACTGCACAAGTTAAAAATGAATCAACAAATTTAGTTTAAACACGGGCCATGAAAAGCTGTCACCTCAATCAAACTCTGGGTGTGTTTGAACCATCCATCCAGCCTAACCTCTTCCCTACCTGGACTTGGTATACCTGACTTCCATCCATCCATCCATCCATCCATCCATCCATCCATCCATCCATCCATCCATCCATCCTCTTCCACTTATCCAGGGACAGGTTGTGGTGGCAGCAGGCTGAGCAGGGCCTTTCACACGTCCCTCTCCCCAGCAATGCTTTCCACCTCCTCCTGGGGGATCCCATGGTGTTCCCAGGCCTGATGGGCCAGATAATCCCTCCAGCAATTTCTGGGTTCACTCTGGGGTCTACTCCCAGTTGGACATGCCTGGAAAACCTCCAAAAGAAGTCATCCAGGAGGCACCTAATCAGATGCCTGAATTACCTCAGCTGGCTACTTTCAATGGGAATGAGCAGTTGTTCTAATCTATGCTCTCTCTGGGTGTCTGAGCTCCTTACCCTGTCTCTGAGGCTGAGCTCAGACACCCTAGGTAAGAAACTCTTTTTGGTCGGTTATGTCCACGATCTCATCCTTTCCGTCACTAGCTAAAGCTCATGAACATAGGTGAAGGCTGGGACACAGATCGACTGGTAAATTGAAAGTTCTCCCCTCATGATTCAGCTCCTCCTCATCACCTAAATGGTCCACTAGAGGTTGCTGCCTAATAATATACGGAAATATGGGTTGTAATTAACTGCTTGAAAAGACAACCTATACAGACATTTTTCTTGTAAGGATGGCCTAGATGAAGTCAGCTGTGCAAGAGTCCAGTCAGCCTGTACACACTACAGTGATAGGATAAGTGACAGGAGGCCAGTTTGATCAGTCAGGCATACCCTGATTCTTACCCTAACCCTACCCCATCTGACTCCCTGGATGGAGTTACACTAGATCCAGAGAGATGGATAGACTAGGTCAAATTTGTCTCTGCAGCGAGCAGTATTTTCCCATTTTGCATAGGCTCATGTGCAAAATAATCTTACTGTGTTTTGTACCAATTTTGTCATCCAGTTTCTCTGTATTGTAATTCTACTGCTGCTCCTACTCTGTATAACACCCATATGTTTGTCTTGTAAGAGGAGGCTCTTCTCTTATGTTCCTTTCAAGGTTCCTCTCTCTTCCTCACTTCCTTTTATAGAGTAGAAATTACTACAGTTTATATGATTACAGTAAGATCGAAACTGACTGATGTGACAAAGCCTTTAACTTATTAGTTTCTATGTTATGATTGTGAAAGAGCAGCTTTGTTTTTTGCTAGTTACAGGCCGCTCTTGTGATGCCTCTGTCGCCAACAGGTCGATAAAAGTCGTTATGTAAGTGCAGAGAAAGTACTGACTCTGTGTCGCACACAGGGGCTTACATTATGTTTCGAGGTGGCCTTTGGCATGACAATCTCTGTGTGCCCATTATGTCGTCAGACAGCAGTGAGAAAGAGAATACACACTGCTCTCACAGTCAATATCCTTCTCAGTATGGCACTGTATGGTAAAGTGTTTCTGCTCTCTCATGCCAGTGAGTCATTTGTCAGCACTCGCTTGGGTAACGGCAGCCATGGTGGGCAGACCCACTAACACCAGTTCATCAATCACAGAAGGCAGATATAATGCCACATACGTGAGCCACATGCTGACCAATCCAATCAAATGCATTCAGGCACTCTCTGAACTACAAATCCCAATTAACATTTTGCTCACTCCCTGGAACTACAACTCAGCTGGACTCACAGACAACTTTATAATTGGCTGATGTATTTCTCATAAATGGGGGATTACATGGACATTATATGGTTCAGCGTCCTTACAGAAATGTGTATTTCACTAGTATGCATAAGAATACAGCCTGAGGAGATGTGTAAATACAATATGGAGATTATTACAGGTCTGATGCAAGAAGCTTTGTTTTTGGTTTATTCTCTAGTATAAAGAACCTCCTTTAACATTTCAATCATATAAGAGAAAATGCTGGAAGACAAATGCCTGAATACAGAGAGGATTCCTGTAGCATAATGTTATGGAAATGGTGGTGTGAAAATATGGGGGCTTTGCCTTGTTTGCATTCTACAGTCATTTCCTCCCTTCAGTCGCTCCACACGCAGCTTCCCTGCATGGAAAAGTAGCACAAAATAAAACTTTTGCATGTTGATGTTTACATGAGATCCCATAAATGAATTTTGTGTTGGCTTCTCCCAGTCACACAGCATGCAAATACAAGCACCTGACCGGCTTGAATAAGAATATTAGATTGCAGCATTGCATGAGAAAAAACAAAGAAAAAAAGTCTAATAAATGCAGTTCATAAAGTTGAAATAAAGCTAAATATAGATAGAAAAAGGATAGCTTTGCAGATGAAAAAATGTCATACTCCTTTCTGTCCACATTTTATAGCTGAATGCATTTTATTTGAATTAAATTATTCTACTGGCTGGCTGTGGTCAAGCCCAGGGCAGACATTTCAGGGACAACAATTATTTGCAGTTATTATTTGTTCTCACTTATTTTAACAAGAATTTAAAGGTGAACTAATCAATACTAGTAATAAAAACAAAGTCTGAAATCCACGTAACATGCCTCAACTGTGCTTTCAAGCATTTTTTAGCTAATTGGTTTGGTTTTATGGGGAGATGGGAGCAGCCTGCTTCCTTTCAGCGCCCATTGCAACCAAATGGGCTGTTCAGACAAAGTGTGCCATGACCTGCAGTGATAGTTTCCATATATCTGTTCCACTTCTTCTGTGATCTGGTAAGAACACTGGAATGTATTATAAACAATATAATTATATATTATTGATAATTGATAAAGTATGGAATTTATGTTTTCCAATCCTTTTGATTTTTCTGTCTGTTAAAAAATTTAGCAAGCTAAAGACAGATTTTCTGTTCTTGGAGAGGCTGGGTATCGGTACTCAGTACCTTTAAGCCATTGTGTGAAATAACCCAGTACCAAGTAGTATCAAAACTCCAGTCAAACATACCTGCATTCAATCCTTTTGTTATCCAGATCTAGAAAAAAGTTGCTATTAATATGCCTTTGCTCACAGACAATCACCGCAAGTGTTCTTTATAAAGTGGCCCGACTGAATAGCCTTTAGTGAAGAAAGTCATCTTAGTTCTGCATAAATATACAGTTGTCATAGCAATATTTGACAAAAAAAAAAAAGAAAGAAAAAGAAAAAGACAAAATGCTTGAACTGTCTGGACAGCATCCTTGGGAACTTCAGCTAGCCATCAAACTTTTCTTATCATCACTGGATAAGTACAGAATCCACATTTCCCACACTTGTAGAAAGATAGTAACATTTTCTCTGTGGAACAGCAGACTGTGTGTGTGTGTGAGTGCATGCACGTCTGTGCATGAGCGACTGTAAATTATGAAGCCAAAAAGGTTGAAAATGACAAAGGTTAATGAAGCGTATATGTGCCGGCTGGAAGACATTTAAGATATGTGTAAGGAATACTTGAGTTAATTCCTCCACCGCAGTACCGTAAATACTCAGAGATAGAATATTAATGAAATTAGCTTCATATTTTCCATTTCACACAGTCACCCAGTAATTGGATTGTGACTCCTCTCTATAAATCTATGCCTAATTTCCCGCAATACCCTGCAATAAATAGATTTTTTTGTTGCTGTCAGACTTTAAGCAGGCTCAGATTGGAAAAGCATTCAAAAGGGGGAACAAAGAAAAGAGCTTGAGATTTATTCTCTCTAGGGCAAGTCAATTTCCCAGCTTTACAGTGACAGCAACTTGGTTGGGAGTGATTTAATACAAGTTAATGAACTGGTTTCACCCAATTCCTGTTTGTTTTGATATCTGACAAAAAAACAACAACTCGTAAACAACAAATGATCCATCTGTGGAATGAGGGAAATCAAGCCCAGTTCATATTAATACTGTTATCCGAAAAGCACTTTTGTTTGTCAGCTGTTGAGCTCCTGTACATCCTCAAACTCTCTGTGAGACACACTGTACTGTATACTGTAGCCTACTTTTTAAGCACTTTTTACCAAGTTAAAGTCATTTCACCTTTTTTTGTAGCCATTTTGATTCTCTTATATGCCCATTTGTCCCAATATGGCAAAGAAAAAAAAGTTAAGAAATAAGATTTTGCAAGTCATTATAGTGAGAAGCATATCTTGAAATAATTACTTAGTTTCAAAATAATGAGAAACTTTATTAAAATAACAGCTTAGTATCTCGAAATAAGGACATAATATCTCAAAATAATAAGAAACTCAAAAAAACTAGAACCCCTGGACACAAAACCCACAAACACCCATTAACATCTGGCTTTTGTCTTCAGTGGGAAAGGTTACAATCCCCATTCACTCCAGAGTCAAATGACTCTGCAGCAGTCACAGGTATTTATCAGCTCCAGCTCTGATCAGCAGCGATAGAAAAATGACAATCAAATGGACACGGTAATTTTCAACCCTTTTCAGCGGAGGCAATTAAGGCCTGTTGCTTCCAACAGTAACTTCTGCGACTCTTTTGCTCCTTTTTACACACATTTGCTGCTTGAGCTGAGCAGATGTAAAACAGTAAATAAAACATTTTAATTCCTATCAACTCTTCACAATAAAAGTCCCTCGTTATTTTAACATTTTAAATTTTATTATGCAACAAAAATCAGGTTACTTAACATGACTCCTATACAGCTGAAAGAACTGAAGCTGAACTGAAAATAATTGAAAATTGAAAATAAAGAGAGACTTTCTCCAAATAATGATTTAATATCTTATATAAGATATTATTATTTTGATATACCAAGTCATTATTTGGAGGAAGTTTGTCATTATAATATATATTACAGTATCTTTTTTTTTCATCTGACAAAAATGGGCTTCCATAGTCTTTCTGATTCATTGGTATCAAGGTGTTCAACCAGCAACAGAAACACAGAACAAAAGTGAATAAGGATAGATCACTTTGCAAAAACACTTCTACTGTAGCTTATTCAATGATTCTCTTTGTGAAGAAAAAAAAACTAAGTGTAACTAATATAAAAGGGATAAGATTCTCTGGTTGTATAGATGCTGCTTCAAGCCACAGAAGCAGCTGTGGATTATTTCACATCCGTATCAGCGCAGGTTGAGGGAAAAGGAAACGTTAGCTTCGGGTTGTACTTAAGCCAGAGGTACCAAGTCTCATAATTGAAGCCAAAGGGCAGTGAAAGGGGAGCAGGTCTAGCCAGGAGAGAGTAAAGTATTCACAAGGGGTTGATAAATGTCAGTCGTAAAGATATGCTGGAGCAGCTAAAGGTCTTAGCATCTCCTGTCGTCAATGCCAACCCCTTGGCCAAAAGTGTAACAAGGCAAGAATCCAGAGAAAACTTAAAGGATCAGTTCACTCACAAAAAACAGAAATCTTTTTACTCACCCCTTGTGGTGTTTAGCCATGCACATAGTTCTAGTTTAATGTCCTGAGTTTTTGACATACTCGCCTCTGAGATTTTTATAGTTTTTCATTCATTGTGATGAATGGTGGAAGACTGGCCTTGTCACAATACTAAATAGGAGACTATTGCTATGCACTTGTCATATTTATTCTTTTATTCACTGTGATAGAGAGGGGTGATTGCAATGGGCAGAACACTTACTGTGACTTTGTTTGTAACTGAAAAGGAGATTAAAATTTTCATCATCTTCAGTCTCCAGTGGCATCTAAAACTTTCAGGAGAAAACATGAACAGCCCGTGCTGACTAATCATAGGTCTTGCGGTCTCCATGTGGTATCTCCATAAAGTCCATTCTCCTTCAATTAAAAACAGCAACATGGTCAGTGCCCCTATGCTTCAAACATACAAGGCAATGATATTTTAAAAATAAAGAAAGAAATGAAAAAATATTGATAATACATATATGATAATATTGTGTAAATAGTTCAGTGCCTCTTTAACATATTGTAAATTGTAAACAATTTGATTGATTATTGTCTTTAGCCTTGACCAGTAGCTCTATAGGTCACTTCATTGGTTGGTCAGCCAGTCCATCAAAATTCCCCGCCTAAGGGTCCACAGTTTTCAGGAGGCTGAAATTTAGCATAGAAGTCAAGTCTGTGAGTGTAGAGTGAATGTCTGTGTTAATGCTGATTGATTAACTATTCATGTAACCTGACAAAAGGGGGCGTGGTGGTGTAAGGGGCCTGTAACAAAACGTTTTAAATAGTTTCACATAGCATGACAAAACTAATGAACCATTTGTTGTAAACTCTTGTAAGCAGCATCATTGCACTCAACAGTTTCTTGATCATTAGTGACTTAATACCGGGCCCCTACATTTTAGCCACGCCCCCGTTCATAATTCAGAGAGGGGTAATTACCCATTCATACTCATATCCATGCACTGAATGTGAGCACAGCGTGCCAGGTCATCCTGGACTAACTCTTGAAAATGTAATATGTGAAGCTGAGACTGTCAATAGTTTTATCTGAAAATACTGTATATCTGCACCTTTAGGTAAGATTCACTGGAAGTGAGTAATAGTAAATGAAATAAGTCAAGTGTAACTTAGAAAATTATCATTTATTGAGCCCCGTAGGGAAATTCATTTTCTGCATTTAACCCAGCCTAAGTGTTAGGAGAAGCAGGCAGCCAATGTGCCTTGCCCAGTTCTACGCCAGAACTGACAGGAGAATTAAATTAACATACATGTCTTTGATGGTGGGGGAAACTGAAGCACTCAGAGGAAACCCACACTGTGAGGTAGGGATGTTGGAACTATTTTGTAGGAGGGGGTTGTATAACTATAAGAAAAATTCACCCCACCCCCACACTAACTCCACCTCTGCTTCATGCAAAATCATCCACAGTATCTTCAAAGTCCAATGTACTGGTAACTTTGCTTTCAATTGCCATGAGAGAAAGTTTTTGCATCAAAAAGTGAATGTCTGACAAAAACTGATTATATTGCCCAGTGTTTATATATACATCTACAGCAACTTTTATGTCTGTGGTAACGGCAAAGGTGTATTAAAATGCGCTGTTTGGAGCAGTAAAGGGAAGCTGTCGATTGTCTATGCTGTAAGATGACAGTTCTGAGCCAAATACTGTACTGTGCTAAAGGTTTTTGATGCTACCACCGTTCTTTTACTATGTGCAACCAATGTGTACTTTACAAGATACACTAGATTTATTTATCATTGTACATCTAAGGTTTTATAGCGAGATTTTGATGAAGTTCCCTCTTTAATTGGTTGATTGATTTGCTGATTAAAAAATAAATATATAATACACTATTTTACATGGAGGAGTGCTGAGGATTAATCAGTCTCACAGCCTGAGGGAAGAAGCTGCCCTTCTGTCTGGTGGTACAGCAGGGATTAGGGTTAGGAGATACAGATGTATCAGATGTATCTCCTGCCTGATGACAGCAGGGTGAACAAGCTGTGGCTGGGTATTGTCTTTTAGTATCCTCTGGGCTCTGCTCAGGCACTGTTTCTCCCTGATATCACTCATGCTAGATGGGTACCAATGATGCTCTGGGTGGTTATAATCACCCGCTGCAGAGTCCTCCTGTCCTGGGCTGTGCACATCCCATGACATTTTGTGATGTTTCCAGTCAGGATGATTTCTATTGCTCCACTTATGAATGCAGGGGAGTGGCTGATTCCCACGAACCTAAAACTGTTAACCGTCTCCACCTCAGCTCCAATTATGTCAACAGGGACATGCGTCTTTTCCTCCTTTCTCTGAAAAATCAACAATCAGCTGGTTTTGCTGATGTTGAGCAGAAGGTTGTTTTCTGCGCGCCATTCTGCAAGATTCTTGATTTCCTATGAGGTCTCATCGTTGTTTGAATCTGAATCTAAAAATCCGGCCAATGGTGGTGCAATCCACAAACGTTATAATAGAGTTCACACCATGTTGGGGGTTGCAGTCATGGGTATACAGCATGAATTCTAACCTCTTGAAAGACTCGTGATATTCAGTGGTATTACTCTCGTTGTATGTTTCAGTTCTTGCAACAAATGTCTGTCTATCTATGTTAGCATAGGACACACTCCCTACATGGTCTAGCCCCTGCATACATCACAGACCTCCTTCAACCTTACACTCCTTGTCGCACTCTAAAATCCTCGGATCAGCTGCTACTGTCAGTTCCACGCACTCGTTTTGTCACTCATGGAGACCGAGCATTTCAAGCGGTTGCTCCCAAACTTTGGAATGCCCTCCCCTTTTCGTTGCGATCCGCAGTGTCATGTGACACTTTTAAAAACAACTGAAAACACTGCTTTTTAGTCAGGCCTTTGGTTAACTAACTCCTTTTACCCCTATCAACTCTTACTTTTTTTCTTTTATCTAATGTATTATCTACATTTTGCACTTTGCAGACACCTTGTCTTTTGCCTTGCTTTGTTTTTAATGCTTTGTTTCTAATGTTGTGTTATATTGTTGTACTTGTTTTGTCTACTGGAAAGCACTTTGTGATCTAGTATCTGTGAAAGGTGCTATATAAATAAACTTTACTTACTTACTTACTTACTTACACCTGTAGATACCCATTCGTTGTCAGCTGCCACTAAATAAACTGATGAACAATTACAAAGATAATGCTAACAGACATAAAGTAAGGGGAGACTGGCACGTTACTAATGAGTTAACTGTACCCTTCAAGCACAGACGGGCCTCTGTGTATCCATGTGGAACCATGTTAACTTTGCTGTGTGCTGCATTGGCAGCACGCAGCGAATCAAATCACCCTCTGCTCATGAATATTCATGACAAACACTAGCTATCAAACTCCATCGAGCTGCGTGACTCTCAGCGCAGGACATGAAAGCAAAAATAGCTGATACAGATATTCATAATTATTACTTCTCTTTCCCATGCACTGCCTCGTCCACTTCATCGACCAGGTGCTTTCAACTGTTTGATCCGTCTTATTAAGCGCATCTCCTGTCTCTTGATCTGAGGCATTTAAGCCTGAGCTAATTGAACACTCCCTGACATTTTAGCTTGCCCAGACCCCTGCCAGACCTGACAAACAGCAACATGTCAGCTTCCACCCTTCAGTATAATTGGGTTTCCATCTAGGCTATTGTGAGCTACAGTAGCTGCTCCTTATGGCAGAATGTAAGTTGCAAGGCATGTAAGCCGTGTGTGAAAACACAGAGCTACGTGTTCATTACGTATGAATGAACAGAAACATGACAAACAAGATAAGTTTAGATAATTAACCAGCAGCACTCCCACTTTAGACATTTTGATCTGTGCAGCTACTAGAATAATGAATTCTTCCCAGTGATCGTTAATAAATAACAGAACAGCATATGGCATTTGGTGCACGGTTAGCATGTGTTAATGTTTTCAGAGGGGAATTCAGGTCCCTCATCCTGGCAGTGTCAGGTGCATTGAATTGTATAGCCTTCACTCCTGTGCTGAGAAAGCGGCCAATGTCCCGTTAAGGCAAGTGAAACAATATTGATGGGATACCACAGTTCACCTAGATTTACCCATCCCCATCTTCTTTACAACTCCACTTGTCTTTCTCTCCTCTATCTCTGCATCTCGCAGTCTGTCAACTTGTCTCCATCTCCCTCCATCTCTCCATCCATCTGCATTTGCGTCTCTCAGCCTGTCTCCCCTCCTCTGTC
The DNA here is from genome assembly GCA_027495735.1 of Lutjanus campechanus. Classification (NCBI taxonomy): domain Eukaryota; kingdom Metazoa; phylum Chordata; class Actinopteri; order Lutjaniformes; family Lutjanidae; genus Lutjanus; species Lutjanus campechanus. Next base: position 4,209 of record JAJHUR010079536.1, on the reverse strand, counting down.
GCTGTGTCTTCTCACGGGCTCCAGGGCGCTTGCCTCACCACTCGTTGCAGCCATTTGGAGATTGTGCCTTAGGGCTGACAGATGTTGCGTCCCCTCCCCAGCACCATCACCACTTCCCCCCACCCCACCACCTCAAACGGAACCATCATCCATTAGCTTGTCCTCGATTGCGTTGCCACCGCTGCGTGCGCAGCGTTCCAGCCGGCAAAGCATGGCTGATTTGCAGTGATTCATTTGGCATGCATTGTGTCCTTAAAAAGCCGGTGGACAAAAAAACACTTCACCTTCCTCTCCCCTGCTTTATCCTGATGCAATGTTCAGTTAAAGGATGTGGTGGTATCAGTATGCTGTTCGTGCACCAGGTGGTATTGCTCCAGGTATGTCTGGTGTAAGTAAGCGTGTGTCGTAATGACACTTGACCTGTTTAATTAGGAACAGCTCCATAATTTGTAGCACTAATTTTGCTCTTGGCAAGTTTATGTAATGTTTTGTGTTGAAAATATGTATAAAGATATGACAAAGGTCTCTTTTGCATTTTACCTTTTTGAATATTAACTTTTCAAAATAAGCTGTAACTCTTATCTTGATGTCTTTAGTCTCAAGGGGGGATATGTTCTCTTCGGCTGTCACTGAAAATGCAGATATGTGTTCAGTTTAGAACAGATCATAGTCAAATAATTAGCTGATATGATGGATAAATCTGGAAGGATTTTTTTTTATGCATGCAGTCATCCAGATGGATCTTTTCAACATGGTGCTCATCAAAGGAATAGTTCAGATTTTTTAAATTTGGGTTGTATGAAGAACTTATCCATAGTCAGTGTACAGTACATGGCGGTCAGCATGCCCCCAGTTTGGAGAAGCAGCAGGAGTACTGCTGTAGGAAGCTAAGCAATGTAGTGTTGTGGACAGGGTTGAATTTTAGTCACCTAAAAAACAAATCTATGTCAGATTAAGTTTGTGCTATATTTAGAATATTTTCACCGCTTTACCTTGCCGTCAGACAGCCTTTTCTGAAGGGAAACTGCCGTCATAGTATCGTCAAATATTATTCTCTGCAAAGCCAACCAGACTCCATTGGCAAAATCAGCTTTTTACCTGATTGCTGGTCTACCACTGCCTCGGTTAGTTTGTACCTATTATTTTGTTATTTTTATTTACACCAAAGTCACACTATAACACAAACAAAGTAGCTGATCTAGGAATCAGTAGATGCACAACTCTCTTGTTCTATGAGGTAAAATTATTGTTTTTGCCAAAACAGTCTATTTAAACTGAAGAGTTATATTTGGCTTATACAGCAGCGGTTTCCTGTCAAAAAAGGCTGTCTAAAACGGTGAAAATATTCTAAATATAGCATAAACTTAAACTGATCTTAATTTATTTTTTCACTTCGCCGCTGACCCTGTCCACAGAACGTTGCTAAGCTTCCTACACCAACACTCCTGCTGCTTCTACAAACTGGTGGTGTGCTGCCATCTACTGTGGGTAACACACTGACTGTGGATAAGTACATACAATCCCACTTCAAAAAATCTGAACTATTCCTTTAAAGACCAAAGCAGGCTTGGCAATATTTATTTGAAGCCTGACATGTGGCAACTATTTTCTACTCATTACTATAATTGCTCATCAGAACACAGAATCTGGACATAATAATCTGATTCTGGATGTAATTTCAAATTTCTCTCTTTCAACAAAATAGGTCTGTGTCCTTCACTCATCACACCCGGACTATGAATCCGGCATCAAAATGATACATATCTGATATTTACTACCCTTAAAAGCATTTGAACACCACTGCCAAAAATCATCAGACATTTTTTTTATCAGCAGTATGAGGCTGCCAAGCTTCAACCTACAGCACAAAGATGCAGTCAAAGTTTTATATTGTTCCCCTTGAGTCTACTGCACCTGTATTCTTTATGCAACTTAAGTAAAAATATCAGAATTGTACTTGTTATCATCCTAATGTCACTAATTATTATATTGTATTCTGCAGTGTTTTACATTTTAATTTTCAGTGAACTGAGGACTTTTTGTCTGTAACTCTGGTGACATACATTAACTTATCAGCATACAGTAAGTGAGTAGATTAAAAGATGCTGACATTTTGCTGTCTGCAAAATTCTTAATAATATTAATAATAATGATGATGATATTGATTTTATTGTGCAAATATACATTTTTTTCAGAGCAACAATTCTATTTATGCCAGAGATGTACTTTTCACAACCAAATGTCTGAAAACAAAACTCCTTTTCTCTGTGAGTTGTGAGAAGTGTTTATGTCATGAGAACCTTAGTATCCTTGAAGACTTCTTTTGCACTTTTGCACTTGAAAGTCTTTAAAATTTGAACTGGACATATTTGTTTCTTACAAATCAGCTTTATCGAGCTTTCACAGCATTTTTTTTTTACTTGGTATAGTATAAAAAGGACAAGTGTGACTAATTACAAACAGTAATGGATCTGTTCTACTGAAGTATCCTCGTAAGCCACGACTGTGACAGTGAGTCAGCACGCGCAATATCTTAACTCCAAACAGCTAAACACAATTCAGTCATGAGTAATTTTACAATTTACACCTGAGCTTATCCTTCTGTGATAAGACAACACGTATTCTCTGTAAAAATTGCTGAAATCCCACTTAACATTATCTCATTATCATTACTGACGCCAACACAACATCCTTCACATTAAAAATGTGCAACACAAGGTGGCTTTTATTGTGAAGAAACCACAAGAAACTCGACCTGTTTGTCAGAAGTTAGCGCTGATTGCGACTCTTAATCAAAATACATCTATAAATCCTTTTTTTCTTTTGCAGTATAATAGTTTAAAGTATGTCAAGGAGTTACTGAACAAGAGGAGCAGCCAGAGTGAGCTGTTAGATGAAGTGCTGCATGCGAAGGCTCATCAACAAGGTAACACACTTTACTGTGCCCTGTTATTGTGTAAAAAAACTGCAACTTGCAGTATAACATTGTAATCTCCTAGTTGATTTTGCAACACCCATGGTTACTGAGGGTAACAGCAAGCGCTTTCAACAAATGTCTTTTTCGAGAGTGACAGAGACAGCAGCATAAACATTGTTACAACAATAAACACAAACGATACAAAGAGACTAATATGACTGTCACTCATCACACACTACAAATGAGTCAAGAACAAATATCCAGTTATGATGCATAAACAGGTTCTAAAACAATTTCAGTGCAGCTCAGTTCAAGTGCTATTTTCTCGATCTTTCAAAATTGACTTAAATTCCATCTTAGTAATCAACTCTGACAATTTGAGGTCCTGGTAATTATTCTGGGAAGAAAGTTTTTTTGTTTTTTTGCCTAATTCTGCTCTAACTCTGGGGACCAACATCTGTAGGCCTAACTTTGAGTGTAACAAAGACTCTGCCTGTCGTCAAACAAAGCAGACAGTGTCCCCTGCTGTGTGTGCGAAACAAACACACCCATCTACAAGCTTCTGCAAACTTCAACAAACTATGTTTGCTTCTTACAGTCCAACCAGCCTCTCCTCTGCAGCAGCATGGAGCACCTAAGGAAACCAGCAGAACCTTGGAGGAGTCTTGTCTGCATCTATGCTTCACAGCCATGAAGAGCCCATCTTGTAGCATCCAATGCCAAGAAACCAGCTTCATGTCTCAAAATACAGTTTTGATGAGAAATAAGCAATGTAGTAGCAGAATATTGATCCATATTTGATCAACACTACCTACTTTGACTGTTTGATCTGAGTTTTTTGAGCCCTGTGTGTTACACTGAACAGACTCACTGAGAATGATCTGTCATGCTTTATCATCTTTTTTTTACACTAAATGGGACCATAAATTAGAAAATGAACATTGTGCTGTATTGAAGAATACTTGAAACCAACAATTGGGACCATGAACTTATTTGGAAACAGTTTGCTATACTGTAAGAGTACAATCAATCAGACTTCTTTTTGCAGGCAGTGGAGTTGACTCCTGCTGGCCATGAGACAGACTACAAGTTTAAAGCGATATTCTACCTCAGAATAATAGTCCACTCAATATGTACTCAGCCCTAAGCTGATGTGAGGATGGGTGAAGATCTTCAGTTCACAAAACAATCCTGGAGTTTCAGCAGAAAACAGGGTTGCAGCTAATGGCAGTGAATGGAGACCACGGATAAAATGTAAAAAAAAAAACACAAAACAAACACAAAATGTCTCA
>JAJHUR010079532.1:0-10393 GCA_027495735.1 Lutjanus campechanus | reverse complement strand
AGTCTTGTTGTGCCAGACAGAGTAACCACGATAGGAGCACTCCAAACTCCAGGACTGATCGTTCTCTCCAAACACACAGTCATCACTGTCTCCTCTCCTGCTGATTCCTCTGTAACTCACCGATATATGAACACACCCTCCCCACTCGACCTCCCAGTAACAGCGACCAGTCAGACCATCTCTACACAGCACCTGAGGACACCCGTCAAATCTGTCCGGGTGATCAGGATATGGCTCATCCTCCTCTGCTTCTGTCGCCTTCCTGTTGCTGTCGGACAGTTTGATCTTCTTGTTTACTGTGTTTGCATCCAGTGTGAGTTCACAGTAATCTGATGAGAACAAGACGAGCCACAGCTGCAGTTATTAAAGTCCACCTCCAGTCATGTTTTAAACAACATCAAATGCTCTGCAAGAAGTAATAAATTGTGTCTGACATGTTTTCTTTGCAAAATAAGTTAAAATACCTTATTAAAACGGCTTACATATAGCTCTACAACTTGCAAGAAATGAAAGAAAAGCAAGAAATGCTCAGACATTTTCACTGGAGGGGGTCTTTAATCTATCATTAAGGATGCACGATGATCTTGGCACATCATCAGTATCAGCCAATACAGTGAAATAACATATCGGCCCGTAATGAACATTGTATGACAGGCCTTCATTATGCGCACGACACAAGTATGTCTGTGGTGTGATGTTTTTTTTTTTACAAAACGGACAGTAAAGCTGCTATTTGCAATGATTACTCAGTCATGTGTGGAGAAGCCAAATCACCTTAAACCCTACAAACTCCATTGCCCATCCTGATCATTACCTTAAATTTGTGAAGAACAAAGACAAAAAAATTCTGTCAGCCAAAGTTTTCTAATTTTGCCCAGCAAATGTGAACATTTTGAAAAGCTTTGTATTTTATATCTGCATCTTCCAGAGGGCCATCATGATAAAAGTAGGCAGAATAATATGTTAATTTACTACAGGAGAGACTGATGATGAGATGTTCTTTGCAAACAGGAGGAAAAAATACATGCATGTATTGCTATTGGTAATGAGCCAACATAAGTTGGAAAATATCTGCATTATTTATTTATCTTTTTTTTTTAAGATTATTTTTTGGGCTTTTGCCTTTACTGGGACAGGACAGCCAAAGATATGACAGGAAGGGGGGATGACATGCAGAAAATGGGCCACAGGCCGGAGTCGAGCCAGTGATCACTACAGAGGACTGACAGCCTCAGTACATGGGGCGCACGTTCTACCAACTGAGCTATAGGGGCGCCCCAAAAATATTTGCATTATTGACAGTTTGATGGTGATATGAATGAGTTATGTCTCAGTTTAAAGATGGCTGAATGTGTGCTACTTTGATTTCATAAATAAAATGAAAAACACTTACACTTCCTTGGACCTGGTTTCAACCATTCGACCCCAGCGGGTCCAACCCTGAAAGGAGGAAATGCGAAGTCAAACCAGCACAGAGACCAAGTCCATCCTCACGCTGATGATACTGTATTGTGTTGCTGGTTCTATATGACAAGCCACTGAGAAGCTTTACTGTTCTTAAAGACCCTCTTATTAATTTTAAAAATTGTGCTGAATGCAAATAAAACAAAATTCATGCTGTTTACTAGAGCCAGAGTTATTGATGCTGTAGTAGGCATGTATGCATCTTGTCAGCTGCATCAAAAATGGATTTCTTTTACAGAAACAGAAGCAGCTTCCCTGTGATGTAGAAAAGGGATTGTTGTCAGTTTTGGATTATGGGGATGTAATTTACAGAAATGCTGCTCCGTCCACTCTTTCCCCACCAGTGTTTTTTTTTTTTTTTTTTTAAGTTGCCAGCCAAAATTCACTGATTTTTCAACACCCACAGAATATTCAGTTCTATGAATGTGTTGACATTGAATATATGAAAAGAAAGTACAATTCTTCTAGTTTCAGACAGAAAACCATTTTGTTCTAGCTTCATTGATTTTTTTTTATATCCACTTGAATGCTGGTTGGTTTCATCAAAAAATCCACTTTTTAGACAACAAACAGAAAACAGCATTTTTGTAAAAGAGACATTTTTAAGCAGAATGTCGTCTTCAGTTTTTATTTTTGTTTGTTTTGTTTTTTTTATCACTTCATATTACGTGTGTGACACGTGGCAAACCAGTGTGGCAAACATTAGGTGTGTGTGTCCCCTGCCCCGTGACCAAAACATTCAGTCTGAGAGACTCTGAGGCTGGAGTGCTCTCTGCAGCGTGAGTCCCAGGGGCTGCGGTGTGAGCAGCTTTGCTCTGTGCCTGGGTCGCGCTGCTCCCTGCCCTGTGGATCTGCAACTGAGCACCGATGTTTTTATGCTAGATTGGAACTTTTCTCCCTGACTTCTTCTGTCTGTACTAATCCTCATACCTGAGAGTGTCCAGTCTCCAGTGTGGATCCTCCTGTCCAGCCAGCAGCTGATTTGCTCCTGAGTCCCCTGGATGATTGTAGCTCAGGTCCAGCTCTCTCAGATGGGAGGGGTTGGAGCTCAGAGCCGAGAACAGAGAAGCACAGCCTTCCTCTGTGACCAGACAGCCTGACAGGCTGCAAACACACAAAGCAGCATGTTACACGACAGAGACTGAACTAAACACATCAAAGATGAAATCATACCAGAGAAATCAAGCAAAGGCGTGGAGGTTATTATTTTATCCACTAATGTCAATCAGTAATTAAGTTGTCATTAGTTGAACAGGTTGATGAATCCTGACCTGAGAGTCTCCAGCGTGCAGTGTGGACTTTGCAGGCCTGCAGACAATATTTTCACTCCAGAATCTCGCAGGTTGTTGTCACTCAAGTCCAGCTCTCTCAGACTAGAGGACTGGGAGCTGAGAACTGAGGACAGAGCTTCAAGACTTCTCTCAGACAATTCACACCCACTCAGTCTGAAGAGACAACATTCAATGCGTATGAACATATCAGTATTATTAAAATAACAGACCTGCCTCCAAACCTCCAAGTTTTTTGATGCAAACCCGAAATTAAAAAGTTTAATTAATATGGATGCTCTGTATTCTTTCACATTTCATTGTTTGTTAGTGAGCTAAAAAGATAACATGTTTCATTGTTAACTAGCTAGTTAAAACATTAACAAAACCTTACATAACTCGCTAGCTAGCTTAATTTTTTTTTTTAAAACAATACATTGTTAACTGGCTGGTTAGTTTGCCTGGTACTCATGATGGTTTGGCAAAGAAGCTCCAATTTCTCGTCCTCCTTTGAGGAGAAACTTGTTGGCCAAATTAATTTAGCAATATGGCCAAATAGATTAAAGATGAAAGATTCAAGATTAGAAGATTAAAAGCCCAACAACATAGTGAGGGAAAAAGAGGCTGCCTGGCAGGATATTTTAACAGATCAGTTGGAGTGACAGAAAGAAGAAACTGGGTTGAGTCTGTCCCTTAACTTTCTTTCTCTAAACCAAGATTAAATTTAATTCTGCTGCAAAACTTTTTAAAACAGTTTAAAATATGATCCAGGTTTAACTTTAAACTTAAACAATTAAGGAGGTGTAACTTTTAAAATGGCTACTTTTTTTTTTTTTTAAGATGGATTGAGAAAAATAAGTTCCTCGTTTCCTTTTTTTTTCTGGAGTCAGTAAGCGGCTGCCTCACATTTTTGATGCTTGGAGCACCTTGTCTTTTTGCAGGAGCGCTCTGAAGGCCTCAAACTGAAAAGATTCAGAACTGAAAAAGCGCCTAATGTCATTTGCATTTTTTTCTCATTGTCCAATCGGATTAATTGAGAGACAGGCTTTCTGTGGTGGTGACGCCAAAGTTTACAAGTGTTTAAATAATCATGGGAGTGATGGCTGTTGATACCTGGGCCTAGTATATGGTTTTACCAACTGTAGTTACCATGATTTGAACAGTAAGCAACTTTGCTAGCTAGCAAACAGTGTAACATTTGACTTTCACATAAGGGACCCAGGTCTGGATCCAAGTATACTTGACCCCAAAGTCCAGTTCGTTTGATTTGTGTGCATGAACACTGCATACCATGCACAGCATGTATCTTGCAATTGGGTTTTTCTACACTACAGCAACAACAAAAACAGCTGTAGATGATGAAGCAAATGTACTTGGGTACACAACATGATGTGAAAGCTGGCTGGCAGTGGAGTGAAGGGGGGCAACTCAGGCATGGTATGAAGCAATCATACTGAATGTGAAAATGCCCTCATTACCTTTTAACTTTTTATAACGTTCGTAAGGAATACAGAACATCTGAAAGTTAATCAGTGGTGCAAATGCTGGACTCAAACCAAGCCAATCAACCACTCTAGTCCGGCTTGAAGGGGTCCATTGTCAAGTGAACTCTGGAGCACTTTATTGCTGGTTTGAAAACCACTTGAACCAATCACAGAGGTGTTTAATTGTATGTGTAATTTAATTGGTTACAAAGGCTTTCTCCCCTGATTTGGTGAACAGAAATGCATTTGCTACCACAATGTGGGCTGGCAGGGGTTTTATAGAGACGTTAATTTGTGCAATCCTCTTAAGTCTAAGTTTGCATCTGTTGAAGACGAACAGAACCTGACAGATCTCCATTATGTACGATATATCCAGATATAAATTGGGCTGTTTGTTGTCTGTTTGCCTGCCAACTTTATGAGCATATATCAAACAACATTTCCATCACAATATCTCTGTTTGAAATTTCTGGTTCTTTTGAGTTTCATCTTTAGGTGTGATCCCGTGGGAGAGAAGGAAATACAAGTAGTTTTTTTTTCTTCCCTGTTAAAACAATAGTAGAGTTTTTTTTTTAAATTTGACAAATGAATCAGACTATCTCTGTACTTACTGAGCTTTCTTGGAGGCTTTGACCACTGGCAGCAGCCTCAGAAGAGCCTCCTCTGAGACACAGTATTTCCTCAGGTCAAACACATCAAGGTCTTTCTCTGATGACAGTAAGATAAAGACCAGAGCTGACCAAAGAGCAGGAGACAGGTTCAGTCTGGAGATTAATCCTGATCCCAGATAGTGTTGGATCTCTGCCACTAGAGAGTGATCATGCAGTTCATTCAGACAGTGGAACAGGTTGATGCTTTTCTCTGGAGGAAGATCGTCATCAATCTTCTTCTTGATGTAGTCAACTGTTTCCATATGGGTCTGTGAGCTACTTCCCGTCTGTGTCAGCAGGCCTCGTAGGAGATTCTGATTGGTCTTCAGTGAAAGGCCCAACAGGAAGCGAAGGAACAAGTCCAGGTGTCCATTTGGGCTCTTTAAGGCCTTGTCCACAGCACTCCGATAGAGGTGCATCTCTGCAGATTCATTTATTCTCGTGACACCAGAGTTGACAAATGTCAGATGGACATGAAGAGCAGCCAGAAACTCCTGAACACTCAGATGGATGAAGCAGAACATCTTGTCCTGGTACAGTCCACTCTCTTCTTTAAAGATCTGTGTGAACACTCCTGAGTACACTGAGGCTGCTCTGATATCGATGCCACACTCTGTCAGGTCTGATTCATAGAAGATCAGGTTGCCTTTCTGCAGCTGCTCGAAAGCCAGTTTTCCCAGAGAGACAATCATCTCCTTGCTCCCTGGGTTCCAGTGTGGATCTGACTCAGCTCCTCCATCATACTTGACATTCTTCAGTTTGCACTGAACCACCAGGAAGTGGATGTACATCTCAGTCATGGTCTTGGGCAGCTCTCCTCCCTCTCTAGTTTTTAACACATCATTCAGAACTGTAGCAGTGATCCAGCAGAAGACTGGGATGTGACACATGATGTGGAGGCTTCGTGATGTCTTGATGTGGGAGATGATTCTGTTGGCCTGCTCCTCATCTCTGAATCTCTTCCTGAAGTACTCCTCCTTCTGTGGGTCACTGAACCCTCTGATTTCTGTCACCATGTCAACACACTCAGAAGGGATCTGATTGGCTGCTGCAGGTCGTGTGGTTATCCAGAGGTGAGCAGAGGGAAGCAGTTTCCTCCTGATTAGGTTTGTCAGCAGCACACCTACTGTGGTGCACTCTGTAACATCAGTCAGGATCTCAGTGTTGCGGAAGTCCAGAGGAAGTCGACACTCGTCCAGACCGTCAAAGATGAACACAACCTGGAACTCTTCAAACCTGCAGATTCCTGCTTCTTTGGTTTCAGTAAAGAAGTGATGAACAAGTTCCACCAAGCTGAACTCTTTCTCTTTCAGCACATTCAGCTCTCTGAAAGTGAATGGAAACGTGAACTGTATGTCCTGGTTGTCTTTGTCTTCAGCCCAGTCCAGAGTGAACTTCTGTGTTAAGAAGGTTTTCCCAATGCCAGCCACTCCCTTTGTCATCACTGTTCTGACTGGTTCATCTCTTCCAGGACGGGGTCTAAAGATGTCTTCTTGTCTGATTGTTGTTTCTGGTCTGTCCTGTTTCCTGGATGCTTTTTCGATCTGTCTGACCTCATGTTCATCATTGATCTCTCCAGTCCCTCCCTCTGTGATGTAGAGCTCTGTGTAGATCTGATTCAGAAGTGTTGGGTTTCCTGCTTTAGCAACCCCCTCAAACACACACTGGAACTTCTCCTTCAGGTTAGATTTAAGTTTACGCTGACAGACTTCAACAGAAATACCTGAACAAAGACACAACAGAGTTCATTAGGGCTGGCAGTGAATGAGTCTGGTTGACCCAGTCTCATCTTTGTATTCACTTGATCTGCCTCAAAAAATATCAGATAGCATGGACTTGAATATATTTCCACAATCATACTGGTCCACAAGTGCAGTGAAATTAATTAATTCACATTTATACCACAATTTGTCAGTACCTTCCAGCTGTATTTAACAGTATTTCCTTGTAATATATTGATTAAAAAGACCTGGACCTAGATGAGCTGCAGAAGATACTGTAGGAAGGTAAATAGGTGACACTTTATTTGAAGAGCGGAGGGTGTTTAAGAATAACATGACACAATTTAAACCATGATATAACATGTTTATGACTGTTGTCAGTGTCATTTGTTGAAGTTGAATTGTTTGAGATGTCTTTGTTTTGACCACTTGACATTTATCAAGATGACAATGCCTTTATGACAACTTGACATAAACCAAGACAACATAACCTGATATAAACATGTCATAGCAGACCTCATTATCAAACTCAAACAAACTATTTAGCATTATATGTTAACATTACATTATGTCGTCATATGTGGCTGGTTTTGACGTTGGCAGTCATGAGACCATTATAAATGTGTCATGAATATTTTCCTTGATCTCAGCTGCAGTGATACATTACTGACTTGTCATAAAGATGTGAGTAAGCATTATTATATGCTTTTATAACAGTGTCATGAATAATACTAATGATGTCAGTGTGATGTCAGTGGGCAGTCACTGCGGTTACACCCACTGAGTAGCAAAACTACTGAGTGGCAGCGTTAGCGTTCAGCTTTCATGCCACAATAACCATCTAAAATGAGTAAGAGCTGTTGTGCGATTGACTTGAACAGATAGATTCAACAAGAAATCGGATCTCTTCAAGCAAATAAATCAGGCAGATCACAGAAACAACTGTAATCCAGACACTGAAATGTGGATTTGCAGTTGCCATTTTGTGTCAGGTTGGATTCTGGGTAAAATCATACCTTAAGGCAGTGATTCCTAAACTTTTTCTGGCACGCTCCTCTTTCAGAACCCAAAGAAAGTTTGACTCCTTCATGTTCATGACAGGTGTCTTATACACACCTCTTAAAATAAAGGCCTACTAGTAATTTATTTATTCAAGTTCAATTCTAAAGCTTTGCTAAAATCATTTCATAGAGAAAGTAAAACTTACTTGCGCTTCATTGTTTCAAACTTAAAAACTTCACTTTCCAGATATACTACAGTATGAATACAGCAGTTTTACCTTCACACTGAGAGGTGGAAGGTCCTCTGTTCTCTGAAGTCTCTCCAACATCTTTGATCTCATCTGAGAGAAAGACAGATTTATGTGTTAGATTTTCAATTTAACTTATTAATTATTAGTTAAGTTAAATTAGTGCTTGTCAATTAGTCTTTCATTTTCATGTTATGTACTGTAGGTTGTATAATTTCTTCTGGGATAGCTGATTAGTTGGAGTGCAATCACTGTGTAATTCAACCAAAATCATTATTTCTTGGTGCAGTTACTTTGGACTGTGGTTCTTAAAAAATATATATATAAAATATAAAATATAAATATAAATATAAATAAATTAAATCATAATGACGGATGTGATAAACTATAAACACAAGTGACTGTAGCATGCTAGCATTTCAACTCAATATTCTAACTACGTTCTGCTGCTGAAATAAACATTTTTAAGCATGGGTTGTCTGACTGAACTGCACTATGTCATCAGGACATCTCATTGGTTTTACTGAAAGCATAAATTACCACACTTAAATAAAACCATCCACATTAAAATCTCCTAGTGTCTTAAACTAAGGAGCAGTTAAAAGAGAATTAAATCAGGTAGCTCTATCATAACTCTGTGCTTGTAAATAATAATGATTGTTAATTTAAACTTTTTCTCATAATTACATGGTAAGGCCTCTAATTTCATTCTTTGGTGGATGCAATAAGTCTCCATCAACCCACCTTTTTCACCTGAAAGTACAAATAAAAAAGTGTGACTGACCTGGTCCTGATCTGGCGTCTGACAGACTCTGTACCAAGTCATTTCTCCTTATCAACCCTAAAATCTTCTTGGTCACCTTCAGAGCTCCATCTAGTTTATATGTGTTCATCATCAGAGCCACTGTGTCCCGCCTTTTTGCCTTCTCCAGCCTGGACACTTTGATGGCTTCATAGCCTTGCAGGATGTCACACTGCTTCAGATACCATTTGAACTGCTCGAATTCCTCGTCTTTTAAATCCAACAGAGTGTTCAGAAGGTCCACTGCCGTCATCGTGGCTCCCTGCTAAAATCAGGCAACTCTTTCAACCTGAGGGGGAACCGCAACACAAATGTATCAGAGCGGCAACAGGAGTTCTAATTGGCCGACACAGGAGCTGTGTTTGTAGTTTAGCATTTGTTTGGCAGGTAGAGCTCCTGCTGCTGCTCTGTGGTGTAGTGGTGTGTGATGGATTTTGCAACGACAGTGATGATGATTATGAGGTGATTTTCAAAATCCTCTTAATACAAAAATAAATGGTAACAATATGTAAGCTAACTGTGAAAAGGTAGTCACTACCTTAAGGATGTAAAATCACAAAGGTTGGAGGCGAAGGTAACATTACTGAGTTGAGGGAAAGTAAACAGACATGCACCGGGCTTAATCCCAGATTTTGATTATTTTGACTTGAATTTATGAGTGTTAGCAGTGTTTTTGATAACTACCAGTCTGGTTTTTGGGCTCTACACACTACTGAGGCAGCCTGAATCATGGTGACAGAGGATTTACTTGCAGATAAAGGTGAAATCTCCATTCTGGTTCTGCTAGACTTGAGTGCAGATTTAGATACTGTAGACCACTCCATCCTTCTACAGCGTCTTAAAACTTGGCTTGGTCTAAGAGGGTTTGCTCTCAGCTTATTAAGCACCTATCTGTCTAATAGAACCTTTTCTGTTGTTTTCTGTTTTATTTCACTCAAGACGTACCTCAAGGGTCAATCCTGGGTCCATTACTTTTCTCAGTTTATATGTTGCCCTTATGTCAGGTCATTACAAAACATACTGCACAGTACCAATGTTGTATAGTACTGATGACACATACTTATGTTTCATTACAATCCTGATATATGGTGCTTGGATGCTGACAGTAAACAGGGTGATGCTGCTGTCTCACTGCTGCTGCTGTAGGAGGACAGAGCGGTTGATGCTCCACTTCACTAACTTGTGTGGAGCAGATGTACTATTGTGATAATTCCTCATATCCAACTTGTGGAGCATAAAGAGAGCCAAACTGTTGCATCTCTGTCTAAAATATATATATAAATATAAATATATATAATCCTCAATTTTCCGCTATTTTTGAAAGCAATACACATACCTTACCTTCACTGTATCTGTTTATTATCTATTTTTGCCATCTGTGTGTATTTGATAGGATATATATATATATATTAAACTTCTCGCTATATTTTTATTTTATATTTTTTACATTTTTCATATTTCACTTCTAATTGCACTATACGATATATCTTTCTTAATGAGTCACCTCAGCCCTATTACATTCCACCAATCATAGCAGGCTAACCCAACTTACCGCCTGCCTTTCTGATATCAATTGCAAGACCTGTAAAATGTGCTCAAACCTAACAATGACAAAACAGAAATAGTTTTGTTTGCCATGCAAAATTACTTCAGTCAGAGAGTCTGCGACCTTGAGGCCCTATCACATAATATTAAGCCAAGAGCAAGAAATTTGGGTATTTTATTTTATTCTGGCCTTCAGTTACATTTCCTTCA
>JAJHUR010079530.1:0-22237 GCA_027495735.1 Lutjanus campechanus | reverse complement strand
TGGTGTCCAGGTAAGTTTGACTTGTTCAGTGCCTGCTAACCAGTGCTTACTCTTACTCATTATTAAGTAATTAAATTACTTTAGACTCATTACTACTCATTACCTTATTTTCCTTATAGCTCTATCAATGGTGCCTCTTAAAGAACACATAAGCCTCTGCATCCACGCACCAAATCTTTTATATTCACAACATGTAAACAAAGCGACTGGTGGCTAGCTATAGCAGCTAAGATAGAACATGTAGCAGCTAAGACATTATTAATGGAAAATGTAAAACTGTATACAAACAATGACAGAAAAATTGTTAAACTTTGGTCTGCAGCATGTTCATTCTCTTGTCCTGTTTGTCTGTGTGCTTGCATCAGTTCATGGACCGGCTGAAGCTGCTCCTGATGCCAGCCAAGCATCAACCGGACCTGATCTACCTGCGGCACGTCCCCCAGAGACGCATCCACCTCTTCACCTTCATCCAGGGCCTGTGTTTGGCCCTCCTCTGGATCCTCAAGTCTACTGTGGCTGCCATCATCTTCCCTGTCATGGTGAGGAATGGCCGCGAATCACTGATTTAACACAAATGCGCAGGCCTCAATCTTTGCGTGAAAGCTAATTAAACGGTTTTCTACAGATCTTGGCGCTGGTTGCCGTTCGTAAGGCCATGGACTACGTGTTCTCCCAGCATGACCTCAGCTACCTGGATGATGTCATCCCAGAGAAAGACAAGAAGAAGAAAGAGGATGAGAAGAAGAAAAACAAGAAGAAGAAGGGAAGCATCGACAGTGAAATCGAATTTGTAAGCATTCTTTCAGCCTAAATATTTAGACGTCCTGTATATGTAGATAACGTGTACCAAATCCATTGTTGTCATGTGATTGTCTACAGCCTCCTGTAGATCCTTAAAGGGATAGTTTGGATTATTTGAAGTAGGGTTGTATGAGGTACTGATCCATAGTCAGTGTATTATCTACAGTATATGGTACTGTGGAAAAGAACCTCAACCCTGCTTCAAATAATCCAAACAATCCGTTTAATGTCCACAAGTGTTAATGTTCTCCCCCCTCCTCCCACAGTCTGACTACCCCTACCATGCCAATATCCCCAGTATAAAAATCTCTATGGATATGATGGAGCAGGAGCCCATGTTGGGGGATAAATCATTCAATAGTGAGTACTAGCCAGGGTTTGCTTTGCCATAGCTTTCAAGGGCTACTCGAACTTTGCTTCTAAAACCTTCATGCTCACCTTTCCTCTTGTCATACTTGCCGTCTTGCATGCATATACAAATTTAACACTTTTAAAAAGGTCCAGTATTCTTTTCCCACTTTTCTTCAACACTGCTCTAACCTGCCACATTCAAACAAAAAGCGGCTTTGCGGTGCTCGCCTTCTTTTCTTTTCTTTGCTGCTGGTTCATACCTCAGTTGTTGGTGGTCCATACTTTAAGGCTGGGTTGTACCAACAAGGTTTCATTTCTAAACCAAATTAAAGCATTGTTCAACTGTAAATTATACTTCAAAACTAGCTTACAATTAAGAAACATTAAATATAAACCCTATCTTTAAATCTCAGTTTAATTTATACTCTAAACCTAGATCAACATTATTTCTGTTGCACCATAACTTAAAACTCCAAATTAAACTGTAATCCAGTGTTATCTCTAAACTTTCAGTGGAGGAGCTTTAACTTTTAAAATGTTTTTTTTTTGTTGTTGTTGTTGTTGTTGTCTTGTGCTGTTAATCTTATATTATTTGGTCATATTGTGCCATTAACTTAGCTAACAAGTTTTTTTTAATTTTATTTTGCTGAGCCATCAGGCTAACTAACTCTTTAGCTTACTAGCGAACAATGTAACGTTTAAACTGTTTAGCTAGCTGGCAAATATGAATCATATTCAGGGAGCTAGCAAACGACGTGAGGTCTTAACTTTTTAGCTAGCAACTAATGTAACATTTAACTTCTCAGCAAGGAAGCAAATAATGTAATGTTTTAACTGTTAAGCTAGCTAGCACAAAATGTGCCCTTTTTTTAAAGAAATACAGAGCAGTGAGGGGAGCAGGGAGTTTCCCTCCCTCTATTATACTGACTAGGTCCCTACAGCATGCTAGTTTATTTTTTATTCATTTATTTGTTTTGATTTGGGTAAGCAAGTATCTCCATAATGATTAAACTCTTTAATTTTGGTGTGCAACAGAGCTCTGCTTAATTTTAAATCTGGATTTAGTTTTGCCAAACTTTGATTAGAACTAATCTTAGATTAAATTCATCTTTGTTGGTGCAACTCAGTCTAAGTGTTGCTAAAGTACGTTTTTTTAAACTTTTTTTTTTTCCATTTATTTTCCCCCAGGAGATCAATCCCAGACTTTCCTTAACACGCATTCGCCGTGCTGAGCACTACTTTGACTCTTCCACCGTGGCTGAGTAAGTGAGTACCAGCTGTCATTTTCACATCACATATTTCTTTCTGAAATTTAACATGCAAGTCATTCATCCTGTTTTCATACAACACCATATTTAATATTACTCTATATCTCTTCCTCTTTCAGTCTTGACAGGGATTCTTACACAAAAGGTTTGCCTCAGATTCGGATAGACAGGAACACTGAGGAGAACGGTTACTTCTGGAGGAAGAACTCTGAAACAGATCTGTGAATTAAATTATCCAAAGATGACCGCAGAACCAGCACAACATGGCAAACATCCTCTTTTGTACTATAGTCCCGCTTCATGAAGGTATTTTTCTTTTTTAAAAATATTCCTCGTGTGAGGATTTAAATCAGAACGGCTGGAAGTATTTGTCTTAAAATTAAAACACTTTGGTGGTACTGAATTTTAAATGAGGGCTACGTTTGAGCTCATTTGCGTTGAGTTCTTGAAGAAAACAAAAGGGCTACTCGAGTCATTTGTATGCAGTTTTAATGGGACATTAATATCTTATGAAAGTGTACGCTAATAATTTATAATAAGCGTCCAGCTAAAGATGTTTTATCATAAAAGATGTCCAGGAATCGGATGGCTTCATAACATCCACACCAGTTTTTAATTCATTCTATAAAAATCTGTAGGAAACTCCATCTAACATGTACAGCCTATAAAATCAAACATAACCAGCCTCTTTTCTCATTGAATTGTTTTTATATAGTAGTTATTCTTTAATATTACGCGTACTACTGGAATCTTGAGATTAAAACACAGTGGAGGTACTGCATTTGGAGGCGTGAAATCTTCCTTTATTTTTATGAACAAAAGGGCTACAAAAGGTCATCTGTGCACAGTCACGAGAGGACATTAATTTTATATTTATGGGCATATTCATTATTTATCAAGCATCCATTTAAGGCTGCATGTTCACAAAACACATCCAGAAGATAATGTAAGAATAACCATGTTTGTCTCTGTATGGTAAGAAGTAAAACACCACAGAGACTGGAACTTCTCTTTCTATTTCCTAATTTTCTTTTATTTCTCCTTTTTTTCTATATTTATTATATTTAAACTTTGGAAAAAGTAATTTGCCGTTTGACTTCCCCAAATTTTGTGCAAATTTGAAGGTATTCTTCCTGTGGTCTGAATCCACTCGGCTGTCTTTTCCCTGTTTTAGGGAGATATAGATGTATTATACCTGTATGTAGCTCTACCTCTTATTATTTTTCTGTAGGTGCCAGGCATTATATATTAAAATCATCTGTTGTGCAATTATTTGTGATCAAATACTGATTTGGTTTTTCAACTGGCACTGCATAGGATCTTCACATTGAATTCCTTTTTGCTCTGTGACACTTAAGATGTTTTATTTTTGTCTTTCTTGTTTGTCAAGATGAATAATTATGTATGATTTTTGCAGTGTTTTAAAGGTTAATCCACCAAATTTACATTTTATGTTTTTTAAACCCAAAAGCAAAATGTTATCTCTACAAATACAAGGAAAATCTGATATTAAAACATCACTAAAACTATTTTTTTTTTAATGTTTCATCTACTAAAATTATGGGGAAAGTGATGACCTGTCGTTTTTAAGCCATCTAAATGAATGCAGTTTAATATTCTCACACACTTGACTGTGAAATCAACCCCAAAAGCCTATTTCAGTTGATTCTTTTCCTTTAAAATGTGATCATATTTAAAAACTGTTAATGTGAGAAATGTTCAATCTTTTGAGTAATTTTTTTTTGTTGTGTTTTTTTGTTTTTGTTTTTTAAAACGATCACTGTGAGGCAATGCAATGTTGTGACTTCCAGTCCTGGAAGAGCTACTGCTTTGTAGTGTGCAGAGTAAAAAGTGTTAGTGCAACAGCTTCATTTTAAAATTCACATTTTGCTTAGACACTAACTTTTGGTGCATCAGTGAGTCAGTTCCATTTAGTGACAGTCTGGTGAACAAAGTCTTAAATTTTTCTGTATTATTCAATGACCTGATCATACATCTGTGTGTGATTGAAGTATACATACACTGTAATTTAAACTGATTCATTTGATTTTAGGATATGACTGCGGATCTGAGTGTAATACATCTCAATCATTTGAAATGTGCATATATTCTTTTGAGAAAAATGACATTACAATCAGTGTGGTGTCTGGTTTGTAGTGCAAATAAAGGGCTTTAATGAATGCTTTCACAATCACATGCTGCCCAGTTGTGAAGCGCAAGACTGTTATAACCAAAAATCAAAAACCACATTGTCTTCCACTTTGTTCTGTGATCTGTATATCTTGACTTTTGGACTTTTGATTTTTCATGTTCTAACTCTGAAACCAATTTTATACAAGGATCTTATGTACTCAATAACAATAGGTTACTCAGAAGGAAGCAGATGTCTGTGTGTTTTTTTGTATGGAGCAGTGTTTTGAATGAGAGCAATAAAACAGTCCAATGATTCTTAAATACATAGTTGTGTATTTTTTTAATCCTTATGATAAATGTTGAGACCGTGCAGCTCCCGAAAGATGTTTCACATGAGTTTGACAAAATGTTGTGAAGTCTGCACAGTAGATTATGATCAGCACAGCAATAGAGAGGGGTTTTCTGCCAATATATGTATACTCAAATATCAAATCAACATTATATACTGCATAAAGCACATTTAAAAACAGCCAAAGTTGACCAAAGTGCTGTACATAAAAATATAAGACTGAAAACATGTAGGTTTTGCCTTAAAAGTATCAACAGAGAGGGAACACTCAATTGAAAATGGCAGACTCTTCCATAGCTTTGGGACGGCTACTGCAAGCACAGGTGCCACACTGTGAACAGCTTTAAAATCAATGAAATAACCTTAAATTCTTTCCTTTATTTAACTGGTAGGCAATGAAGGGGACGCCAGTGTGAATGTGATGCTGTCAAGCCTCCTGGTGTCGGTCAATAATCTAGCAGCAGCAGCTGCAGGCGAGACATGGAGGACTGGCTGTCTCCCAAATAAAGAGCGCTGCAGTCATCCAGCTGAGAAAAAAATAAGGCATTTGTCACAGTCTCAAGGTTATTAAAAGAGAGGAAAGGTTTTAGTTTAACTTATTTTTAAGCTGGAAAAAACTTTCACAACAGAGTGGGTATGTTTGTGAAATTTGTCAAAAATGGCACCGAGATTTCTGGCACGTGCATGAAGGTTAGGCGCCAGGGGCCCCAGATGATCAGCTGCTGTATGTCCCTGCTGGAGCTGAAGGGACCATATCAGTCTTACTGTCATTTAATTGAAAATAGTGTTTCGTCATCCAATATTTAACATCCCAGAGACATTCAAGGAGGAGACCTAACTGTGTTATTGTCATCACCAGGTTATAACGGGAGGTATAGCTGCATGTCATCTGACAGGACTGGTGACAATAAAATACCACTCTAAAAAGTGCTGTTTAATCTTGGAAAAAGACATTGATTAGGACACTGAACTGTGGCTATTTCACATAGGGTTACAGCTGCCAGTTTTTTCCCAGGATGTCAAGGTCATGACCTGCCCTACTCTGCCTCTAATTGGCTAATGCTCATTGTCTTCATTGGTTGTGTTGGTTACTTTAGGGCAGGTCATAACTTTACCCTCCTGGGGGTAAAATATGGTTTCTGTAGCCTTATGTGAAGTAGCCATAGTACAGTGCCTAATAAGTATTTTTTCTCGATAAAACTGCACAGTTTAGAGTGGCATTTATTTCATTTACACCTGTGCAACAATCCTGTTTAATCTGCATCTTTACATGCCACACCTGTCAGGTGGATGGATTATCTTGGCAGTGGAGAAGTCCTCAATAACACAGACTTTAACAAATTTGTGAACACACTTTAAAAGAAATCTTTTGTGTGCATAGATGTCGTCATCGTTGAATGTACATTTTAGACGAGCACACCTGTCAGTTCAGAGGTCACAAAGTGTTTTAAGACTTCTACCAGCGCTATAACAATTGGGGTTATTGCAGCACCTCTCTGTCTGGTTTTGGAGACACGTGGAGTGCACGTGTGTTTTTTAAGGGGATGACTTGGGTTGAAGAGCTAAGCCGTAAGCACCATCATCATCACACTCGGTCTCACAGCAGAGATAAGAAAGGAAGGCTGCATAGTTTCCATGATCACAGGACTTGAGTCGCCTGTAATGAAACTAATTGGCTCATTACTGCGAGTCACTGTGTTCTTGTCATTGCCAAGAGGGGAAAAATGTGTAATAATTAACTGCTGGTGTGGGAGAGAACATCAGCGTTTTCTGCTCGTGTTAATGTTACTGGATTATTACAGGTGTTGTGCAAGTGACTGAATATGAGTGATGGTGTGACGGTCGGAGCTCAGGGATGGATTTACCTGACTCACACTACAAGAGTAACACAGTTCTGCAAAATAAATACAACATATTTCTAACATCACATTCTGTTGAATGTTGCTAATGTGATGTACACACTTAAATATGTGTGTAAACAAAAATGCACATAGCAAATACAGAACAAAGATGAATTATACCCCGTCCCCCATTTGCTTCTGTTCATATTATCTTTTTTTCAGATGATGAACTAATACAGGCAAATAATACACATAACACTCATGACAATATGAATTATTATAATTGTTTGTAGCTATTACTTTTTCCAAAAGAAAATGTTTTCCAAACAACTTATATTTAGAATAATTTTTGATTGAGCTTTAAATATAAATATTACTGAACAAAATGCTTGTATTTATTATCAGGGGACAGTCTTCATCCAGAACTCCTATAAATGTTTAAAGGTGTGAACTTAATTTAATGGGAATGTCGAGTGGCCTGAGACAGTTTTGGAGGTTGGTACAGAAACAACATGATAATAGAAAAACAAATGCATCTGGTTTTCCTCTTCATCATTACAGAATCTATATAGTGATGATTGGTGTTAAACATTTAAGTAGATTTTTAGTGGTATTAATGTTGTAGAATATGTCAGTTGAAAGATTCTGAATCAATTGTTTTGTAACTTCTTCTGAAAAAATGTTTCCAAATTATTAAAACATTAAATTCATCTTCCCAAAAGAAACAAACTGTCTGTGGAAAAGTATTTGTGTGTGGTCTAAGCTCTGCAAAGAGGGAACACAGTTATTAACGTTAAATCAAATATCTCAACAGAATTTGTGTTCCATAAATTGCTTTAATCAAATATCACACTCAAAAATTCAGAGATGACAGTGGACATCAAGAGGAGTCCCCATGTGGAAGCCTTCAGATTTCTCAGTCTCCCGGGACCAAAAGCAGGAATCCAACACCAACTCCATCCTCAAAAAAGCCCAGCGGAGGATGTAGTTCTTGCTTCCTTCCAGCCCAGGAGCTGCCGATCCAGTTCTACTCTGTAATTCAGTCTGTTCTCTGCACATCCATCACTGTCTGGTTTGAATCGTCCACCAAACAGACAGGAACAGACTACAAACGTGCAGCCAGGACTGCCGAGAAAATCACTGGTGCCAACACGCCCTCTAATCAGGATTTATACATGTCCAGAGTCAGGAAACATCAATCCAGCCTCATTATACTCTGGACACAACCAGTTCCATCTTCTCACCTCTGGGGGGAGCTACAGAGCCCCAAAACAATCAGACACATGAACTGTTTCTTCCCACAGGCCATCACTCTGATGAGCATGTAAAACTAAAACTTCTACTTTTAACAAATTAATTATATATTCACAGTTTAAAACACACAGGTTTTAACATACATGCACCCTGTATATACTGTATAAAGACATGCATATACTGTACACACTGTATCCAATATTTGTTTCTTTGCACTATTTGTACAACTTTTTTCAATAAACTCGACTTCTATATAGACACTGCATGTAGTTGGTAATTGTTGCTTTATGCTGTATGTCTATTTCTATCTCTACTTCTATTAGAACTGTATATGCGAAATTCCTTGGATGTTGGCCAATAAAGCTGATTCTGACATTACCAGAAGAAATTCAAAAGAAAGAACACAAGCAAGGAAACAAAACAAAAACATGATGTGATTGGACCTGAGGGGACCTTTTCCTTTCCAGGCAGGAGTGCTTGTTTTTTTGGTTTTTGTTTTTTCCATTCTGCCCGAGGTAAGATCAGGTAATTCTTTTGCTGAGACAATATAATGTATACACTCTCAGAAATAAAGGTGCTAGCTAGAGCTGTCGAGGGTTATTTGGTTTGTCCCCACAGAAGAACCCTTTTGTGGTTCCTGGTAGAACATTTTACAAAGGTTCCACCTGGAACCCTTTCAGAGGGTTCGACCTAGAACCCAACATAAAGTGTCATACCTAGATCCATCTGTGAAAGGTTCCACCCAGAAGTGCCGGTGAGAGGTTCTTCAGAGAATACTTCTATGGCTTCTACAGTTCTACCCAGAACCCTCTCGGGGTTCTATATAGAACCTTCCCACCTTCTAAGGGTGGTGCTAACAAAAAAAAAAACCCACTCGAGATTCTTGAGATTCTACCAAGAACCTTTTTATTTCCCAAGATTTTTTAAACTAGAACCCACCTAGAGTGTTCTACTCAGAATCCTTTTATATTGCAAGAGTTTTATTTCGAACCTCTTCCAAGAACGCCGACTTAGAACCAAGAACTCTTTTATATTTCAAGGGCTTCAGAACCCACCCAGTAGAATCTAAAAATACATTTTATGAGGGTTTCACCTATTGTCTTCCAAGGGTTCTGATCATGTGGTTCTGGGTAGAACCTCAGCCCTTGAGGAACTTTTGGAACCATTATTTTTAAGAGTGTATGATATTCATGTTTACTGAGTGAAGATCCTGCCAGTATAACTTTTTTTTAAAACTCTACATTCAAGTTTTATGGAAAGAACTGCATTACATTTTCATCAGATTAGTGGTGACACTTCAGCAAATAAAGTTTAAAGAAGCATATTATTAATAACTTACTTGAAAATGTGAAAACAATTCACTTATGCCAGCGGTAAGAAATAGATGTTCTTCTCAGTAGCTTCTTCCTCTAACAGCTTTAACACTCATAATAAACTGACAGTGCCCCCGCTGGCTCTCGACACCTGCTGTACATCGCCCCCATGACACGGTCTCCAAGGTTCAGAACAATGTCCTGTGATTGTCTGTCCAGACTCTACTCATTGTGTCATTTCTCAGTTGAGAGGAGCCATTAGTGTGTTTTCCCTCTGGGTGTTATAAGACCACACAGTCAGGGTTTTTTTCTAAATAAAGTGTCTTTTTTTTAACCAGTCGAGGCAGTCGTGGGTTTGTTATTCGGTGTCACAGTTAATAAAGCCCAATCTATGTTCATGATTTAATTAGGTTGCTGTCTGACACTTCATGTTGGTGTGTGTTTGTGTTAATTAATGATTCTCTGTTCAAACTCTCATGCAAAGAAGATAATGTTTAAAGGAAAGTGTCATAAGAGTGCAGCTCAGGTTCAAGAACAGTATGTAGTTGTACTGTCAGTATCATGTGCAAGAGAAAACAATAGCGTTGCCAAATGTATGCACGTACAATCCAAATAAAGGAAAGGATACAAAAAACATGTTGCAATTATAGTTCTCAGGGGGAGTTAATGAGATGAGGAGGGGGACTTTATGTAGACAATTTAATAATGAGGTAAATGGAGCAGAAAACAATGCTGCCACACATTTTCTTTTCCACTGGTGAGGCCTGCAATTATTGTTCTATTTCAAGTGTTCTGTTTAGAGTATTTCCATTCTTTTGCTCTATTTCACAATTATCAATATTGTACTTCAACAACTACATTTGCAGGGATAGTTACTTTGCTTTTTCTATTCTTATAGATTGAAGGTCCAGTGTGTAAGATTTATGGGGATTCATTAGTAGAATATGACAGAAATGGAATTTAATATTCATTTGTATATTCTTTTTTTTAGTGTGTTGTCACCTGAAAATAAGAAACATTATTTTCGTTACCTTAGAATGAGCCATTTATATAGAGGGCCATGGTCCTCTTCCACAGAAGCTTCCATGTTGCACCACCATGTTCCTAAAGTAGCCCTGAATGGACAAACCAAGCACTGGCTTTCTGTGTTTTTTGTGGCCGCCATAATTACTCCTACATGCTTGGAAGGGGAGGGTGAGGTGAGTGGTATTCAGTTGGTTGCAGCCTACGACCTCACCAGTAGATGCCACTAAATACTCACACAGGTCCTTTACATTGTAGACAATAGCTGTGGGGTCACTGTCAGTCATCATGGCCATTGGTGTGTTAGTGCTAATGGCATAATGGGTAACTGTCACACACATCTGGAATCACGTTTCTGCCACGAAAAGGAAAAAAAAACTGATGAAAAGTTAGACATGTCATGGTAACAATAAGTTTTTCATACCGAAAAAAATGTTTGGTTTTCCAAAACTAATATGAACATTACCATTATATTAGTATTCTGATCACGCTTAATTTCATTTATGTTTTTTTTGTCCCCCCCTGGCCAAATGGGCCTCTCTTGTAAAATAGGGGTGAGAGAACCTCACACTCACAATAGTCATTAATGAAGGCTTCTACTGCAAAATAAATTTTTAAAATCCATTACTGCTGATGCAGCCTGTGGAGGAACAAAAACACTGTGTAAATGTCTTGTCAAATCTGAATAAAGCAGTAAGGAACATTTCCTGTCTGTGTCTTAAGCAGCTGGATGAAGTCAGCAATGTTACGTATTCGAGGTCTGAACAGGACTGTATAGACAAACAAACACTTATAGAGTTCCCAGTTTATCAGATGTGCATGTTTTTGGCCAGTGGGAGGAAATCCTCACAGATACTGGGAGAACATGTAAATGCACACAGACAGATCTGATCCCAGCTGGATGTCTACTTTGAATTAATGACTTCCCTGCTGTGAGCGAACACTGATGTTGTCAGTGTAATTAATAGGAGCATATGTCCAAATGCATCCATTTGCAAAATACTTTCGCAGTTCACTGTATCACAGAAACTGTATGTATTTTCCTTCTTTTTTAAGTGCACCACACTCTAGCCTATAGCTTTTAAAGCTATGATACAAGGCCATGTATTTTATAATACAGATAAAACTAATTTTAGTGGGCTTTATTCCATTGAATGGTGCACAAAGGGGCAGATAATGACTGTTGGTGTATGATTTAAGGCTTTGACAGTAATTATGAAAAGCTCATTGCAAGGATGAAACCTGCAGAAATATGGAAACAAGGTTGTGCATTTCTCTCTCCAGATGACACTGAAAGGCTAATGCATGTTTTTTTCATTAGCAGCAGGGTGACATTAGCTCAGCTTGAACTTTTTCAAACACTGCTGTGAAAGTTTTGACAGGAATCGGAGGAAGAGAATGCTAATTACTCATGTTTTAAGATCCGCTCCCTGCATAGACATACCTTCCTGTGAGTTTTGGAATTCATTTAGTCTCTTTCTCCCTTTGCCTTCTCCTTTTTTTGTGGATTTACTCCAGAGGAAAGCCAGAATGAATAAATAATCTTTGTCGGCAAGCCGCAGCCAGTCACATAATCAGACTGTTCAACACACTGCTGATAAAAAATAGAAAGGCCCAGCATTGATCCTGCAGAGGTCAGTCAGGTGAAATGCAATGATGAGCTGCAAATGACAAGTGACATCAGCATTTTTAAGTCAGGGGACAGATATTATAGGAAACGTAGCCTGGAGGGATGAGCGCAGGCAGCTCATGGAGGAAAAAAAGAGCACCATTCAAAACTGTCTAATGGCCTTGGGGAAGGAGTATGGAATACAAGGAGAGGAGGAAGGGGATTAACTTTGCAACAACTTTTGTGAACAAGTAAAAATTTTAATTTACTTATACTTAAAGGGATAGTTAGGATTTTTTGAAGTGGGGTTGTATGAGATACTTATCCATGGTCAGTGTCTTACCTACAGTAGATGGCGGTCGACACACCCTCAGTTTGGAAAAGCAGCAGGAGTACCGGTAAAGGAAGGTGCATGCTAAATATATTTTAAAGATGTAATACACCCTGCGTTCTGCCTGTATTTTATTATTTTTCTTATTATTTAGCTGTTCTCAGGACACTTCACCTCCCCAAAACATTTGACATCCTGGTATCTTTCTGGTGCCTTTACAGACAGCTCAGATAAATCTGACAGGGCAAAAAAATGAACATCACTCTATGTGTATGTTATATTTAGAATACTTTCATCGCTTTACTTTGATGTCAGACAGGCATTTTCGAAGAGAAGCTGACAAATACAAACCAACCCGACTCGTGTGGCAAAAATACTAATTTTACCTCACAAAGCACAAGAGTTGTTGGTCTACCACTGCCTCAATCTGCAAGTTTATTTGTGTTACTATGTGACTTTTGTGGCACTGAACTGAACACTTAAGTCACTCACTTACACACAAACTATCTCACTGAGGCAGTATTAGACCAGTAACTCTGTGTTCTGTGAGATAAAATGACTGTTTTTGTCAAAGGAGTCTGGCGAGGGTGTGATAATAATAAAAAATGATGAAATGAAAAAGTTAAAGCGGTGAAAATATTCTAAATATAGTCTACACTACACTGATATTGATTATTTTAAATGACCCTCACCCTACAGTGACTATTGATAAGTGCTTCATACAACACCACTTCAAATAATCCAAACTATCCTTCAAATAAATAAATAAACAAAATTTATCTGATCATAGTTCATCATCATAGTTTCTCCACCCAGGTCTAATTCTCCCTCTGTCCGGCCTCACTATTTTCATTATCACAATCATTACAGAATAAACTTGTTAAACAAAAACACTCAGTTGTTTCCCTTGATGAGATTAAGTGAACAGAAGTATAATTAGAAAATTAATGAATGAATAGAATGAAAACAAGTTTATTGTCCAGCCGAGGCAGGAAAATCACCTTTGGTCTCACCAGATTCAATAAAAACATCACATTACATCAATACAACAGATCTCATCACCTCACAACGATTGTACAACGATTAAAACACATGTTCGATACACAATAGTGCAGGTTAAAGGAATGGACTTTATTGCATGAGGAAGAAAAGATCCCTTATTGATGATGTATTGTTTGTATTCTGTAGCATCACCCTGAGGGAAACATCTTGCTGGAATCACTTGAAATTACTACTATTACTTTTTTGTTTGTTATACTCTTTGTGTGTGTGTGTGTGTATGTGTGTGTGTGTGTGTGCGTGCGTGTGTGTGCAAGAACTAATTACTATTTCACAGTTTAACATTGCTGTTTAATTAATTGAACACACAATGAGCAGAAGGTTGCATCAACAAGGACAAATTTTTAAAACCTGTTTAACCTGAAATGATGTTGCACAAAACTTTACTCAACCCACTTTAAATGTTAAACTTATACTAGCAAATCATATAGGTTATTTAATGTTTTCTCCATTTTTTAGGTAGCTAACAAACAATTTAACGTTTTGTTAACTTTTAAGCTAGCCAGCAAATGGTGTAACTTTTGTTCACTTTAGAGCTCACTAATGTACAATTTTGCTGAAGAACCAAATCAAATTCATTATTATTATTTATTTATCTTAATTTAGGTAAGCAGCCATCTCCATGTTGATTAAACTCTATTTAATATAAGTTTACATCACCAAACTGAGATTAGTTTTTAACTGTGTAACAGAGCTCTGCTTAAATTTTGATGTTGGATTAACTTGTCCGTCCTTGATGTTTCACCTGTCATTGACACAAAATCACACACAGTCACACATGCACGCACAAACAAGTCGGCCATCACAAACTGTCAGATGTTCTCTGTGTGTCACCTTCAACAAAATTGTTATAACTTAACATGGCAGCCGTTACAAACTTCAGTACACCCCGACAGCTTTATTATCAAAGATTTTAAAATTTCATACAAAGTCTTGCTGACATTTGTTTCCTCCCTCACACTTCTCTCTAAGATGAGAATCCCAACAGTTTTGACAGGATTTATGCTCAAGGCATTTTAATGTGTTAACTAAGCATTCTGCAACAACAGCAGTTACAGTAGCTTAAAGGGTTTCTGAGTCGGCACTGACAGTAATGAACTGTTTTGTATGGCGATCACATTAGCACCTATCCACTTATGCATCAGCCCTCCTTTTCACACTGCTCCACACTGGTCAGGTGTCACTTTGCTTATTCAGTCCTCACCTCCTGTTTCTCCCCTCCTGCTCCTGCATCGATCAGATATTGACCCTTCATTAAAGCTCACTTGTGCTGCTGACCCCTGTACTCATTATCTATTTGTTTTTTACCATCTAAGCCAAGTTTCTCTCACAGATGCCATCAATCATGGCTTCTGTTTGCATAAGTATTTGTATACACAGCAAAAATATAGGTACAACTCTTTTGTTTTCGCATTTTTCGTGAGTTGAAGTAAAAAAGACTTCTTCTGTGTGCACAAAAGGTTTATTTCTCTTAAATTTTGTTCACAAATCAGTCTTCAAATCAGTGTTAGTGAGCACTTGGACTGGTCACAATTAAAGGCCACTTTAAAATGTGTTTTAGCCAG
Source organism: Lutjanus campechanus (assembly GCA_027495735.1). Taxonomy (NCBI): domain Eukaryota; kingdom Metazoa; phylum Chordata; class Actinopteri; order Lutjaniformes; family Lutjanidae; genus Lutjanus; species Lutjanus campechanus. The sequence continues at coordinate 7,340 of JAJHUR010079530.1, read as the reverse complement.
ACAAAAGTCATTTATTAAGCACTGAACTATGGCTATTTCACATAGGGCTGCAGATATCATTTTTTCCTGGGAGTTTGTTTGGACATTCGACGTCCTGCTTTCCACTGAAATAAAGAGGTCATGTCTTGATATGAAAATGACTTCAGAAGAAGAAGGCATACTTTATTAATCTCCAAAGGGAAATTACATTCTTTTCACTCTGCTGTATTTTTTGTACATACATACACCGGCCTGAAATACACACACATGCACAAACAGGACCTATAGACATGCAAGCAGTTAGGGATTCGGTGCCCTGCTCAAGAGCAGCTCGGTAGTGCCCAGGAGGTGAACTGGCACCTCTCCAGCTACCAGTCTACACTCCATACTTTGGTCTGTGTGGAACTTGAACTGACGACCCTTTGGTTCCCAAGCCAAGTCCTTATAGACTGAGCTACTGCCACGCCAAAAAAAAAAAATTGACCTGCCACAGCCACTGCAAGGGGCGGTCGATGATAAATGAGGATGTTCGCCTGGAGAGAGACTTCATAAACCTGCATGTGCAGATATACGGCCAATACACCTGACAGCAGGTAATAATAGATCATTGAATGAATGATGATAGGCTTTATTATAATAATCAAATTATAATTGTACATTATGATTGCATTATAATTGTTCAATTAAATTCTTATAATTTGAAATATCGTCAAAAGTGTAATTTATTTTTCAAACTCAAAATGTCTTCAAACTAACGGAATATACAGTCATTGGTGAAAAACTACAGTTTGGATACCAGCAGACTGACTGCACATGACTCTATGACAGGTTGGGACCACTCGGAAATTGTGTTCGTATCTGAAAGAAAATTCAAAATGCAAGAAAACTGGTGAATGCAACAAGTAAATCACTCATATGCACCGCCTAAGAACAAACCTGTTCGTACGAGTGGTTCTTGCATGAGGCCCATTGAGAGCACGCAGCGCTTGTCCAGTTTCAAATTTGACTAAGATAACACAGGAAATGAATATTTTACAAATGTTTTATTAAAGGTATGTTCGTATGTGCCACATTTTTAATAAGAAATGAAAATCTTCTTTCCAGATGTCTGAAATTTGCTTGAGTATTTCTTTTTCTTAATGCTCTTCATTGCTCTGAGGAGGATGAGGTGCGTGCATGGATGTATTTAAGTGGCTCTTTTCTGTGTCACAAAACAGCATTTGGTGTAGCTGTGTCGCTGTCCGGGTGTTAACTGCAGACTTGCCAGAAACATGTTCTGATAATGAAAAGGAAAGAAAGGTGTGAAAATAGGAGAGAAATTCGACCCTTGGAGGAAACAGTGGGAGGACAAAGAAAAATGTGAGTGTCCTGGAGAAATTAGAAGGGTTGGCAAGTATGGGGCAGGTGGGTCAGGACTTTGTTACGTGTAGCTCTATGTGAAATATCCATAGTTCAGTGCCTAATACTTTTTTTTCAAAATAAAATTGCACACTTTAGAGTGGCCTTTTATTGTGACCAGTCTAAGGCACACCTGTGCAATAATCATGCTGTTTAATCAGGATCTCTATATACCACACCTGTCAGGTGGCTGGATTATCTTGGTAAGGGGGGCGGGGCTTACTCTTAACCAAAGGCTGGCAATTTTAATTTTCAGATTTTTCTTCTGAAGGAGTTGTGTTGTGTACTGTATAATGTATAATGGTGTATAATGATAACATATACCATTGTGTGTCAATATAATTTGTGGGACGTGCTGAAGCCTGCATGAATGAAAATACTTTAGCTGACTGTGATATAAAACCAATTAAAATCCTATACTTTGATCATTTGATTTGGTTTATTTGCAGAGAGACATTTGTGCCTCACTTAGAATTCACATTTTCTCCACTTGAGCAGTGCAGGTGTGACTGCTGAGAAGGTGACACCTGACTTTTCCCAGCACTCACCCCCGTGCTGGGAAAAGAAAGGCCGATCCAAGATGATCAGTGACCTTTCTCAGCACCTATTTGACTGACTGATCTCAAAGAAAATCGGTGTGTGAGCCTCTTCACATGCTCAACCTTTGTCCATCATTGTCAAGAAAGAGTGCAAAGTGTGACACCTCTATACTGTACCGGCACCTGCGCTGCCCAGCACATCTCTCCCCTGTGAATCTCATCTCATCTCTGTCATCTATAAGCACTACAGCAGTCTGTGGCTGGCAGGCGCACTGAGCAGATGCACATGGTCTCACACAGGGAGGAGAGTGTGCTGCTTTTTGCTCTGAATGAGTGGAATTTCTGTCTAACGGATATATACTATCTCTAAAGGACAGAGGACAGGAATATAACTCAGATTCTGTTTCCTGTAAGGTAAGAAAATAATTGGCTAGGGAATTTGAATTTTCTTGTATATACTGCTTGCTTGCTTATTTACTTATTTATTATCTATTGCTCGTTATGAATGCCTCTTTTCTATTTTGCCCTTTGCTGCTATAACACTGCAAACTTCTACCAAAGGATTATCTTATCTTATCTTATCTTATCTTATCTTATCTTATCTTATCTTATCTTATCTTATCTTATCACTGGCGCTAAATATAATCTACTTTCTTTGTAAAACATTACATTAAGAAACTACAGAGCTGCAGTAGATCCACCAGAGCAGCTTCAAGTAAGAAATGTAAAGGTCTATTTATTTTTGTGAACAACTTTTTATTGGTTTTTAATGTGCCATCCTACACGGAGGCATAAACATACAGATACACAAATTATCATTGGAGTACATCTATTCACACTCATATTAATATGGCATCTCATAATTGTACACAAAGCTCAGCGTGTCCCCCCTCATACTCGTCCTTCCAGATATTAATTTATACATGTATCTACAGTCAGATTTCATATAAAGTATATCACCAGGTCAGTGGCTCTTTTAATGGCCTCTATTGTTTCTGTTTTAGGATTATTTACGGATGTAATTTACAATTCTTAGACTAATACATTGTGGTAAGAAGATAGCCACTGAGACAGAGTATGTGGGGGTATCCGCCTTGCAATAAGTTTTTTTTTGGGCTGCTGTTAAGCCAGTGAAAAGAAGTGAAGAATTATCATTCAACAAGTTCACTTAAAAAACATGTACATAGGTACCAATAGCAGTGTTTCCTAGTTGACATATAAAATCTGTTTTGTACTGTATGAGTTGGTGATTATAATTACGTGGCATTAGAGAAATGTTTCTCCAAATTCTCTTCCAATCAATGTCCTGTCTGTAATTTTTCAAATCTGCATTTCATATTTTAGTAATGATGATATAGCCAAGAATTTCTGTTGCATCTTTTTGTTTATGTATGAAGTAAGGCTGATGTCACTATTTAAACTCTGTATTTTTTTTTTTGCTAGATTTAGATTATCTTAATCTTCTTTGGTGTTTTCTACTGTATAATAAGCAGCATGATGAATGTGACTGTATTGTAATCAAATATTCTCATTTACTCTGATTGTCTTTTTGAAGAGTGAGAAACACAAAGGTGTGAATCTAGGTCGAACAAAAAATTAAACTGAGAGGTTTAGAGAAAAAATAAGTACATTTCAACAACTCATCTTGATGCAAACTCTATTAGAATTCATTAGAAGCTATTAATTTTCTTGTGTCTATGCAATTAAGTGTGAAAATTGAGTTAGCAAGACATGATTTACAATGCAATTACTTATTAATTACTATTCACTACTGGGTAAACATGACCCACTTTGATGTGTTTATATCACTGAAAAAAATACTCACACAAGAAAGGCTGCAGTTTGACAGTCTGGTCACACTGTATTATACAGCACATTAATACATGACAAGCCGTAGTTTGTATGAAATTAGATGAAAACTAGAAATAATATCTTATTATTTTTTCACAGTAATCAGTCTTTATTAGAAGGTAATTAGGAACTCATTACAACAGAATTGTACTGTAAACGAAAGAGTATTATTTTCCCACAGTTCATCAGAGGATAATTAAGGGTGTATTACAACTGTAAATTAAAGTGTATTGTTTGCCACTATTAGACTTATTAGAGTGTAATTAGTGATTCTGTTGCAATGTGTCCCTAATTATTAAGAAAGTCTAATAAGGGTCTAAAAGTGGGAAATAATACACTTAAGTTTACAGCTCTGTTGTAATGTGTCCATAATTATCCTTTAATAAATTCTAATGGTTTAACATGGGGAAATAATATACACTTTAGTTTCCAATACAAGTTGTAATGTTTCCCTAATTACCTTCCAATAAAGACTTATTACTGTGGGAAATAATACACTTGAGTTTACAGTACAGTTCTGTTGTAATTACCCTCTAAGAAAGTCTAATAATGGGTCTAATACAGTCTGTTATGTCTTGTTTGTGTACTGTAAAAATGAAGTGTGACTGACAGTCATTTAGTTGCACAGATGCTGAGCTGCAAGAAAGGAATACATCAAATAAAAAACAGCACTTGGTTTCTGAAAAAGACAGGAGAGATGTTAGGAACGTTAGGAGAGAGAAAGTTTCCAAATTCCTCAAGATGTGTAAAATTTACCAATTATATACGTGCCAAAAATGGTTTGAAGTCAATAGTGACCTCATTTTCTTCCCAGATCGCTGGATTCGGATGATTGATGTAACCAATCGGCGAGTTATCATCCCCTCTGCTCTCAGAACAGATTGGTCATTTTACTCATGTTGTTATTATTGGAGAGTGTGAGGGAGCATACACTTGACTGAATCAACCCACTCACAATACTCGAAAGACACAAGAATTGGACTATTGATTTCTCGAGAGGTTCTATTGTTATATGTAATTACCAATTGATCCCTTTTTCTGCTGTGAAGGGTTGCACTCCCACCGGCAGCATGTTTCTAATAATGTTCTGCTTTGTAGTTGGTCAACTTTATTAATGGAGGATACTGGATATTTAATCCAGAACATGTGCACTAACATACAGAGCACATAATAGGTTATTATACCTCTGCCTGTCTCTATTTCTCTGTCTCTCTTACACACAGATATCATCATGACCCAGAATCTAGTTTTCAACACTACGTGGGAGGGCTTGAACTCCTCCAATTTCTCAAGATTGCAAGAAAATCCTTTGACCTACCAGAACATCACCTATGTTGATTTCTACCTCCACAAACCCTCTGTAGCTGCTGTCTTCACCGTCTCCTACCTGCTCATCTTCCTGGTGTGCATGGTGGGAAATGGGGTGGTGTGTTTCATTGTGCTGCGCAGCAAGAACATGCGTTCGGTCACCAACCTGTTTATTCTCAATCTCGCCATCAGTGACCTGCTGGTTGGCATATTTTGCATGCCAACCACGCTTGTGGACAACATCATAACAGGTCAGAAAATATGAATGCTTGAATAATTTTTAAAATAAGTCCTTACCATCTCCATTTTGGGCCTAAGCGTGGCCCTACTTCTGCCACATCACTAGTTATTAATAACATAGTCTCAGCATTAGACAGCAGAAAACAATGTGCTGTTCTTTTTGTTGCTTTAATTCAAGTTTTTTGACACAGTTGAGCACTCTCTGCTTTTACACTGACTTTCCCTTTTTTTAGGTTTCAACAATGCTTGCTGCTTGTGGTTTCAGGATTAACACTCTGATAGGTCACAGTGTATCAAGATCTTTATCATTACAAAGGAAGTTCCTCTAGATTTTTCGTTGTATATTTGTAATGTTCATCTTTATGCAGATGACACTGTCCTCTTCATGCAGCCACTCTAAATCTACAGTTATCATTTAACCTTCTCCAGAAACAGCTTAACAACTTAAAACTGATTCTAAACTGTGAAAAGATAAAAATGGATGTTGTTTTTGAGTGCAATAAATATTGATTATGATGCTGCTGAAATCTACTCAGTTGTAACACTATAATAGAGAGAGTGCAATCCTATAAATATCTGGGAATTTGGATTAATTAAAAACTTTCAGTGTCCAGTGTTGATATGCTCTCATCAAAGCTTAGAGTAAAACTATTTGAAGCAGTTTTCCTCTCTGTACTGTTATTTATGGATGGGTGGCCAGCTCCATGGTAAAACATTTGGATGCAGTGTATCGCGCTGTACTAAGATTTATATATATGGTGGGGTGCCATATAATTATGGGACACACAACTGCTTGCTTTTCCGAAAAACTGGAAAAAAAAAAATAGAGCTTGCCTAACATTAAAAAGAGACAATTTTACAAATGCCTGGCTTTCTGTTACTGTGCTCTCTCTGGCTCTAAAGAGCCTGGATCCACTTGAGGTTTCTGCCTGTTAAAAGGAAATTTTTTCCTCACCACAGTCGGCTCTTGCTCTTGGTGGGAATGATTGGGTTTATAAAGAGTACAGTATAGATTTGCTCTGTTTGAAAAGTGCCCTTAGATAACTTTGTTATGATTTTGTGCTACAAAAAATTGAACTGAATACTTGAAATTTGCTCCAGAAAAAACCTTTGAGATGTCTTCATTAATACCACTGAGACAATTCAAGGGTTTAATTGCAAATTGTATTGATTGTAAATGCTATTGTTTTAAAATTCTAGGTTTTCAGTTCAACTTGTTCTCTCTATATTAGCCTTGATTTGGAAATTATGTCTATTAGGGGTAATTTTAGCATTTTAAGCTATTCCTACAGTCTGTTTTTCTCTATTTTTTGCTCTGCATGCTGATTTTAACAGTTATTCTCTTTCCTGCAGGATGGCCATTCGGCAGTGTGGTGTGTAAGCTAAGCGGGATGGTTCAAGGGATATCTGTGTCAGCATCTGTGTTCACCCTAGTGGCAATAGCTGTAGACAGGTGAGGGTTATAGTAATATCAGTGCCTATTATGTGCTTGTCTGAGTGAGCCTGATTTTCCTTCATGCATCCCCTTTGTGTCAGGTTCCGCTGCATCGTCTTCCCTTTCAAGCAGAAGCTGACCATCGCCACCTCAAAGCTAATTATCGTCATCATATGGGTCCTAGCTGTGTCCATCATGTGTCCCTCTGGGGTCATGCTCCAGGTCACAAAGGAGCAGAGGGTGCGAATAGTCCTTGGCCGCAACAATGACACCCGTCCCTTCTACTGGTGCCGGGAAAACTGGCCCAATCAAGAGATGCGGAAAATCTACACCACCGTCCTCTTTGCTAACATCTACCTTGCTCCTCTCAGCCTTATTGTCATCATGTACGCCCGCATCGGCTTTACCCTCTCCAAGACCACCATTCCTCCAATGAGGGGCAGTGGAACGGCGTCGGAGGAGGGCGTTGGCAACAACAAATCCAGCATGGAGGGTCGTCACACGATTTCAAAGAAGAAGACTCGGGTGATAATGATGCTGCTGGTTGTGGCTCTGCTCTTCATGTTATCCTGGCTCCCCCTGTGGACGCT
>JAJHUR010079528.1:0-12631 GCA_027495735.1 Lutjanus campechanus | reverse complement strand
TTGACAGTTGCTGCTGACACCGTGTGCCCAAATCAGACGCGGGCCTTTTCCCACATTAGTTTGTCACGGAACACCGTCACCCGCCGTGTGGAGGATATGGCCGAAGACGTTCGGAGCCAAATTGTCCAGAAAGCAGGTCCATTTTCTGCCTTCTCCATCGCGTGTTATTGTTATGTTATTCATTTTCTAAATTACTTTGTATGACTGTTTATTTTGCATAGTTATATCATAGTCATTTAATTAAATGCACTGCATCATGAATGTTTAGTTTTGGCCCGTGACCCTCCACCCTGATTCATTTTTGGCCCTCCACTGAGAAGTATTTGGGCACCCCTGATCAAGAGTCTTCAAGTGTTTTGACTAAATAAGTCAACATCAATGTGAGAATTGTGATCTCTTAATTAGTGTACAGGTCACATCCTTGTCATGTTCCATTTTTGGCCATGCTTTACTTTCCTATATCGCTCTATTTGTTATATGTATGTATAAATAAATAAACTTCCATATGAGAGGAGCTGTTGTGAGTATTCGTAGGTGTGAATTTTTTGATGTTTGAGTCCCATCAACTCAGTTCACATCAACTAGAGGAGCAATTTAACTGCCTGGCAATAGATTTAATATATTTGTAATGCATATTTGCTCCACAATACTTTTATAACACTGTCTTTCTTTATGAAGACTTAGACACACATGGAAGATGATGATGCACAACAATCCAAAGACCAAGTTGTTTGGCTCAGTTATTCATTCTCATAGGTTTTCCTGCCACAGCTATGCAGACGACACTCAACTAATTTGGTCTTTTCCTCCTTCTGAAACCCAGGTGACAGCATCAGTCTGGACAGTGATAGTCTGTTGTAAGGTAGGGCTTTTCAGTGTGAGTTCCTTTCTGTCTTCAGGGCTTCAAAGGGCTCCTTGCACTCATCAGTCCATTGAATCTTGTTGGACTATTTCTTCTTAGTCAGGTTTGTTAGAGACACCGAGAGTGTAGAAAACCCAAGAATAAACCATTTGACTGGACTTGAGACCTAGTTGGTCTCTCAGCACACATGATGTTGGTTCTGTGGTTGTTTGACTGAGTGTGTGCAGACAGACCCACACTCTCAGTAAACAACATTAGAAGTGGACAGGATCACAGCTCCCCAAAAATGACGTCAAAGCATCTCGGTCACCCCCTGGTGGCTGACTGCAGTACAAATTCTGCCTCCCAGTGTTAATAGATAGGACATGGGCCAAACTAAAACACCAGGTAGAGGTCAAATAAATGTTTCCCAAAGGTGGTTTCTGTCATTTTGAGTAGTTCTTATCACAGTGATGATTGTTCAACTGTTTTTCTGATTCTGATGGTAGACGACTGCCACTCGTTCCTAACTGGCATGCCTGCATGTGCCATCTGACCTCTGCAACTGCAGTGTCTCACTGGTGGTAGCTGGTGCTTTATAGGTTTACTGGCTGTATCTGGAGCAGTGGACTCAGACTAAACAAGACTAAACAAGTGCTCGAACAATAGGACCATGTGCTACAGGATGGGGCATTGCAAGATTTGGTTGATCTAACTCTGGCTCTTCAAACACTGTTGGGGTAGCCTTGCATCGCCAGACCACTCTCCACAGCACTTAGCGATGGAGAAAGGTCTGGTTCCATGCATACACACTCTGCAAAAGGGGAGAAAAAGCACTGCCTTGTTTGCACTGCTTTAAACCAATCACAGACGTCTTGGGCAGTGCTAAGCCCAGGATGCTAAAGATCTAAAGATCATGCACACAAAAAAATGGTACTGTCTTACCCAAATTCCACAGCTCTCTGGGAATGAATCTGGCCTGCTCAAGAGACCAAGTGCAACCTGTGACTAACAGTGCAGAGAGGTATGTGCCATTAACCTGTACATTAGCTGCCAGTGACACAAAAGACGCATCCTCGGAAACAAACAATTCAGGTCTTGGAACCGAACAGCTTCATACTTCTGGACTTTTTCATTGGGTATATGGGACAATTATGACCTGACTCACTACAGCTGTAACCATTTGAACCCTTTATGGCACTTTGCTTTTAAGATCATATTTCTATCTGGTGAATATTCTTGATGAGTAGACGTTGACCATATAGTGGACCATATGCAGTGATTTTTTTTTGAGAATTTATCTATCTTAATCTGAATTATATGAATTAAACCAAATCCAAATTATTGCAATCAATCAGGTAATTAAAATGAATAACAGGTGAGATTGAGATTTGAAGCTGTAATCTGCAACATTCTGGCATCATATCTCAGTGGAATCTCATAAATATTTCTTATATTATGGCTGTTGCAGAAAATGTGGTCAGCCTAAGCCAGTGGTTCCCAACCTTTTTTCCCTTGAGCCCCCCCTACTTGTGTCTGAGAAAAGCCAGGCCCGCCCACACACACACACACACACACACACATGCACCAAAAATAATTAAGCGATTCATTATAAATCTTTATTTGGACAAATGAACATTTGATTGAACCTTTGTGTTGTCTTTGGTTTACATTGTATATGTAAATAAATATGTAAATATGTAATGTCACCAGGTGTATCAAAATACACCAAAATAAAAACTGCAAGGACATTACAATATTTCTGATAACAAATATGATTTTCCCTCTATTTATGTCACCAGGTGTATAAAATACACAAAAACAATTGCAGGGATATTTGAATATTTTTGTCAAATGTCTCTATTCAAGAGAGCTAAACATTAAACTTAACATAAGCATTACAGTTTTCCTTTAATATCCTAACAGAGTAGGCCTATACACACACACACCTCCTTACAAAGGAATAATGATTAATTTTCAGAGTAAAGTGATTAATCAGCAGCTGGGCCTACACATACAGCTCTGTCATTGATCTCCTTCAGAAAATTAACTTAAACAAGGTGTTGTATATCTACATGCAAAATATATCAACAATGAATTTGACACAGCTGAACACAGTATGTGTAATAACTATAATAATTACAAACAGTAACAATAACAAAAAAAATATTCCTTGTGTTTTCTTACTCATACTGTGTGTCATTCTGTTCATATGTAAACTAATGGCCACTTTGGGCTTGCATACCTCTGACCAGGGAGGCGATGTCAGGTGTGATGCTTGTGACAGCCAGCCTAAAGTCCTGGTGGACATCGAGTCTGTTGCAGGCTTTTGTCTTTATTGTTATAAGGGCACTGAAAGCTGCTTCAGACAGGTATGTAGTGCTAAATGAGTAGCACTATGAGACTAACCCTTGTAACTGGTTGTTTGTCTTTGACACAGAGTCGGCTTGAAGCTCACAAAGCTCATCTTCACAGCTGAGGTATTCTACGTCTTCAAGGGTGGAAATATATGGGTGCATCACCCATGATTCCTTTGATAAGTACTCGTCAACATCAGCAAAACAGGTCTTAATCTCCTCCTGGAGCAGGTTCATGTGCTGGGTAAACTTGGCGCGTAAAGACGCATGCACAGTGCCACCAGACTGCTTCAACAGTGGTGGAAAATGTTGTAACTCCCCTTTTGACATTTTTCCACCTCTGTACTCCAGTTTGTGCACAAAGGCATCCAAAGCGTCTTGGCACCGCATGATGCTTGATTCAGGCCCCTGCATCGGCTCATTCGTCTCATTGTAGCGAGTGAATGGGTCTGCCAGGTATGCCGTTTTGATCCAAAACGCATCAGTCAGCTGTTCATGGTCTATTGTGATCTTGCCAGAATTCATTCATTTTTTCCTGCAGTTCCATAAAACACACAAGCACTTGTCCACGCGACAACCACCGTACCTGCGTGTGTAACAACAGCGTTTGATGCGCTACATCCTCACACAGCTGGGCAAACAGTCTCTTGTTAGATGGGCGAGCCATAATGAAGTTGCCAGGGTCTTATTGAGGTCTTCCGAAAGTTTTTTACTGGCTCCTCTGTCACTGCGGTTGCTTCATCCAGCTGAATGGCAAAGGGAACAGTTCTAAACTTCTCGTGGAGCTGGTTTTGGCAATTCCTAGCCATTTTATCAATTCTGTCTTTGACAGTGTTGTCACAGAGTGGGACAGTTCTCGCTTTATCTGCCGCCTGCGATCCACACTGCCTCTCCACAGTTTTCAGGCAGGCGGGTTTGACTAGCTGCTCTCCAATATTGTGTGGCTTTTTAGCTTTGGCAATTAAAGCAAAGACTCAAACAACGCCTCTGTGACTCTGTATAAGTCACTGCCTGCTCTTTCAAATGCTTTTCTGATGTCTGTGGATCTTTTTGATAGTGCCAACTGCTTCCTCCTCTCAAAAAAAATCCTGACTTTCACCCACGGTCTCTGGATGTTTTGTCTCCTGGTGTTGTTTCATTTTGCTTGGCTTCATGCTGTCATTACCTAGCTTCTTGCTACAAATGACACATCCTGGCCGAAAACCGTCCTGTCCTTCAATAAAACCATTTTCTTTTTTGATACCGATGCGTCTTTGGCACTTTTACATTTTTTAGAAATGGTGTTTCAATCACAAGGCGAACCGCTGACAGCAGTAAATAGTCAGAGAAACACTAGCCAGCTAAACGCTAGCTGACCTGACGTGACTGACGTTGCTCATGAAGCCAGGTCATAGAGGTTCAGAGTTCACAGAAGTGTGGCCCACTAAATAGGTTGATATTTTTAAATGCGGACCAAAAAATATTTTTAAGTGGTAATATATAGGCTCTTGATTATCCCAGTAGGTGTGTTATTATGATTTTATATTTAACATGCAAAAATATAATTTTGGCAACCTCACAACTTCAAAGCAGACAAAGCCTCGTGCACACCCTGTGATCTCCAGATTGGGAACCACTGGCCTAAGCAATGTTTGGAGATTTTCTTGCCTTAGCAACAAAAATACTAGAGGGAAATTATACATATTCAGAAATTTGAAAATGTCCGTTGAGAGAAAACTGAATTGACTGACTGAATTTGCCATTGCCGTGGGCATGCATACTGGGCCGAATATGCATTCATGTATTAACTTAAAGCAGGATGACAGGAGTAACATGGTTTGAGGGCATGTTAGTCAAATTAGGAGACAAAAAACAAAAAATGTTTAAAAATATATAAAAGCAGCAAATGTCAGATTCCAGGATTTTGGACTCACAATAGAAGCACAAAATGGGTGACTCACTTGATCTTCAGATGAACAAAACCAGAAGGAGAAGTGAAAAGTGGAGAAGAGCTGCAGACAGAGGACAGTGGGCCAGCAAAGCTGAATATATTCTGGTCGTTGCAGGAAGTGTGGTCGGCCTGGGCAACGTGTGGAGGTTTCCTTACCTCTGCTACAAGAATGGTGGAGGTGAATCCTTCTGAATATAGTAAAGAGGTGATTATAATGAATCAAATTTCATGTTTAAGCATAAACATGCTATATATCTCTATGAACACATGTAGGTGCTTTTCTGGTGCCATATGGTCTGTTAGCTGTGGTGTGTGGGATACCTCTGTTCCTACTGGAGACCTCAGTTGGTCAGTGCACCCAGGAAGGATTCATCACATCTTGGAGGAAGCTGTGTCCACTGGCACAAGGTGAGTTGATTTTTGTTTCACAAAAATGTGAAATGAACAGGAAAAGACAGTATTTTATACACATGGCTGTTATACCAAGACAAGAAATTATGATCATTTAAGTTGTTTTGCACGTCATCGGGTGCTGTTTTTAAAACTCTGGTTTGTTTTTCAACTGTAGGAATTGGATTTGGACAACTGACGATTTCACTCTGTTTTTTCATCTATATTTTAATTGAAGCTTGGGCTCTCTTCTACCTGGTGTTCTCATTCAGATCCCAGCTCGCCTGGGCCAGCTGTGAGAACACCTGGAATACAGGTAAGTTAAACTTTGTTTTGTTGTTAACATATAAACACACAAAGACTTTAACATCTCTCTTACAATTTGGAGCCTTCAATTCACATAATTTCAGTGAAACCTTTCTTGTTCCCAAACTCAGCCAACTGTCTTGATCTTCAGACCTTCAATGTGACTGTAAATCAGACCAACACCACCTCTGCTGCAATTGAGTTCTGGGAGTAAGTCTAACTTCTTTTATAATAAAAATGCAACAAAATGTATGTATCATTGTATGACTTTTGATGCATGCTGTTTTTCATTCTATGTTGTCATGCTACATCAGGAAGAATTTCTGTTTTTCACTTGTTCTGGTTCTTCAAGCACTTTGAAATGAAATATTCCAAAAGTTGATGTACTCAGAACGAGAACATGAAAATTTAACGGACTCTATTTGGTGTTGAGCTTTTGCTCACAATGTTTGAAATAGTTGCTTTGAATTAGAAGTCTCCACAGTTTGTGTTGAGTGTAGACATTCCTTAAAGAAAACAAATAAAATAATATTTAATTAACTGTTCATACTGACAAGGCAAAAATAATTCTTTAATAAAATTATATTACCTGAAATTATGTTGGAAATGTCCATTGACATGCATAAAATTGCAAATAACAGGTTGGCATTTGGTTCAAATGTGGCTCAATGTATAACCCCAACTCCACTGCCCAGAGGATTCTGCAGCATTTCTGAATTTCAGAATGTTGTTGATATATGGCTTTGGCTTTGAATGGTAGAGTCTTGACTCGCATTTGTAGAAGCAGCAACAAACTGCGTTTACGGACAATGGTTCTAAAGTGTTCCTGAGCCCATGTAGTATCATTTGTACAACCATGTGGGTTTTTAATGCAGTTTTTACTGTGGTGCCGAATGAGCTGTCAAAGGTCTCAGTCAGTCAATGTTGGCTTTCGGCCTTCCCCCCTACGTGCAGAGATTTCTCTGGATTCTCTGAATCTTTTAATGATATTATGAATTACAGATGGTGAAATCCCTAAAATCCTGCAGTTTAGTGTTGAGAAACATTTTTAAACTGTTTGACTATTCTCCCAAAGTTTTCCACAAAGTGGTGAACCTCACTCCAACCATGCTTATGAGTGAGTCTTGCGAGAATGCCCCTTTAATACACAATGTCCCCACTGGAATTGGGGTGGCAATATGGAATGAGAAATAAGAAAAACGAGTCATGTTACCGATCACTTGTGTTTTTCCACCATATTAGCTCTGGTTCTTCAACCAGTTACGTTCAAGATTCTTGGAACCTAAGTGCTATCTTGTAAACCAGCCTGTCTTTCTGCCAGTTCTGAGCAGAACCGTTGTAATTAAGGATGTGTCAACAACAGAGGGCATTGCACAATGCACAACAACCTGCAGAATATGATAAACTTAATTCGGTTCGTACTTCAGGTCAAAGAAAACTTGCTTTTTTTGGTTCTAGCTGTAACCCAACTTTTCAGGTTCAGAATCCATTTAATTTTTGGTAAAAATGTTATGAACGGTTCAAAATTAGGTGCACAAACCAGAACAGAACCAGTTCCAAGTTGGTGGAAAAGGCTCATCTGTGACTTTACAAATCAAAACCTGCCATGTCCCTTTTCAGTACTTTGTGTCACATCACGTGTACCTGTTCAATCACCCCTCTCTTCAGACGGCGGGTGCTGGGCATGTCTGGGGGCATTGAGGAGATGGGCAGTGTGAGATGGGAGCTGGCTTTGTGTCTTCTGGCCTGCTGGGTGTTCTGCTATTTCAGTGTCTGGAAAGGAGTCAGATCCTCTGGAAAGGTCAGTAGGATAGTTCAAATACGTGTAAAATGTTAGATCTGTTGTACAATGAAGTTGCTATTATGTTGTTTAACAAATAAATAGTGTGCAATTCATTAATCATCTCATAAAGTCTGTTTTTTGACAAAAAAAGATTAATGTTTCTCTTTTTTTTAGGCAGCATACTTTACAGCCACATTCCCCTACGTAATGCTCCTGATCCTACTCATCAGAGGCTTGACTCTACCTGGAGCTGGGGAAGGGATCTACTTCTACCTGTATCCAGACCTGAACCGACTGGCTAACCTTGAGGTGGCCTCTTTATTCAATCCAAACTTTAGAATGAGAATCTTGAGCGCACGAGGGCCTTAATTTAGATAGATTATTGTGCATATATCCTTATACATAAATGATGGAAAATATAATTCAAATCTTTGACTTTTATTGGGCAGCTATATATATAATATACTTTTTCTTCTACTTCTTAAATTACAGGTCTGGATAGAAGCAGGATCTCAAATATTTTTCTCCTACAGTCTGACTGCAGGGACTCTAAACGTCCTTGGCAGCTATAATGAATACAACAACAACTGTTATAGGTAAGTATAACTCATCAAAGTTTTATCAGAATGCAGACTAATTAAAAGACGAGTGTCTATTTTCTTTCTGTGGCCTCCAGGGACTGCTTCTGGCTCAGTCTGCTGAACAGTGGGACCAGTTTTGTGGCTGGATTTGTTGTCTTCTCTGTGCTTGGATTTATGGCTCAGAAACAGGGTGTTACTGTCGACACTGTGGCTGAGTCAGGTACAACATATTCAAAGATTTTATCAAATGCAATGTAATGTTAAATATCTAAATGATCCAAAGTTAAATAAAGTGTTCTAACATAAATGGTATATAGTTTAATACTATCAAGTCTCTCCTTGTTCACTTCACAGGTCCAGGTTTGGCCTTCATTGCTTACCCTCAGGCCACAGCTCTGATGCCTTTGCCCCAGTTCTGGACTGCCTGCTTCTTCCTGATGCTCATTCTGCTGACTGTTGACACACATGTAATAACATTCTTCCAATTACCTACAGACAAACAATACATGTGTTTCAGACACAATTAAAATTGTTTTTTGCTGTTGTTGTTTTGTTGTTTTTTGTCCCCAGTTTGTAATTGTGGAGAGTTTTATCACCACGGTGAGCGATTTGTTTCCGGAGTTGTTTCGTGCACCAGTGAGGCACGAGATCTTTGTCCTCATCATCTGTGTATCCAGCTTCCTCATTCATCTAACTTTGGTTACTGAGGTGAGCAAAAACATTTTCATGAAACCTTCTTCATGAATCACATTTAAAAATTGTAAACATATTTCATGTAAAAGCATTTCAAATCGTGTTTTATTAAAATCTTGTCTCTTCCTTCTGTAGGGTGGAATTTACGTATTCCAGCTCATTGACTTCTATGGCTCTACCAGAGTCTGTCAGAATTTTATGGCTGTTTGTGAATGCCTGGCTGTGGGCTGGATTTTTGGTGAATCAGATCACTGATTACTTAAAGCATAAGGCTGGCGTTATTCTATATTCTTTATATATTGATATTGTCAGCAATCTGATGAAAAGACAAAATCAATAATGTATTAGTCCGCCTCCACCTTGTCAGTGGCTGTCAGCTCCATGCCCAATTTTGGTCTTTTCATGGAATTTATTTGCATGAAGAAAAACATAAATCTTTATCAACTATTTTTACATCACTGAGATCTTGTTTGACTATCTTTATATGACTATAATTTGGATTTCCATCAGGAGCTGACCGCTTTTCTAACATCATTGAGGACATGACAGGACAGAGACCGTCTGTTTTCTTCACATTGTGCTGGAAATACATCATTCCTCTGCTGTCACTGGTGAGGCAGACAGATTCTTTGTGGCTATCAATAATATTGCAAAATTACATAACCTTTGGCGATTTATTATTAATAATTTATTAATAATAAATTAATATTTGAGTGAAATTTGTCAAACCTGTACAAATGGATTGTATGCTGCTGGATTTGCTTGATTATTTTGTGTGAATCACCTTCCAGCGTCAGTGGCTTGTGACTTAACTGGCCTGCAGAGTCTTGGGAATAGTCCTTTTCCATACACATGTGCTGCCCTGGCTTGACATGGTTTTACTTGGTGTGTCAGCCCAGCGCGGCAGGAATTCGCATCTCCATGACAACAGCGCTACCTACTTGAAAGTGTGAAGGTGTGCATGAGAGCACCGGTGGTCAAGCGAGCTAGAAAGTGAATTACGAGAGGGTGTGGTGTTAAGACCTTTACACACCACCTCCAGTCATTTCAGTGAGTGGAAGGTGGCAGAGTGGAAGCGGTTTTGATCATAAAAATGCTGCAGTTGGGGTAAGAAGATTTGTCACCACCCCCTGTTGCCCGATACTGAAGCAGAAGTTACCCTTTACCTTTACCATGTAAGGGCCGCAGTTTGGGTAGGTTTAAACACTAAAACTACTTGGTTTGGTTTAGGATATGACCATGTTTGGGGTTACCATAACTATGCTACGTTAGGTACATCATGTGACATCACTGAAGGAGCTCGCAACACGAAAGTCAAAATTCATGCAGGTAAAATTTTGTACCTTACAACTTTTAACAATGTATTGGTTTCACATGGGACACAAACCCCAGTCTCCTAAGTGAAAGTCCTGTCTACGTCAGCAGCCCGGGGCGTCTTATAAAGCTGCAGATGAATTGAAGTCACTTCATCAGTATCTGATGAGTTTGGAGTAAGACAGAGCTGAATTAACATGGCCACTACCGTGCCAAATTGCCAGGTTTTGTGTGAATGCAGCTGAAGTACTGCTTCATCCTGTCTGCCATGGCTGGTGCCTCTCTGCTCTGCGCATCTGCATGTAGCTCATAACCATCCACACAGCACATTTAAACTGGTAATGGCAACGTAAATCAACAGTAGATCACTGGTTTGACTTAGTGCATCAAAAAGTGCCAATGGAAAAGCCTTTTTTTTTTTTACTGCGACCTTCATGTTGCAAATGAAAAAGTTACCATCTGCACCATCTAACTCAAGTGCATGTGATGTAACCAAATGCATCAACTGTGTTTATGTATCACAAAAATGGTCTCCACACCTTCACAGATTTCACTTATCCTGTACCTGGTTGATTACAAACACCTCAGGATTAATGACTGGTACATCTACCCTGACTGGGCGTACGCACTGGGATGGACCATGATGCTCTCCTCTGTTTTCATGGTGCCACTGTGGGCAGCTGGACAGATGTGTTTGACACCAGGAACTTTCAGAGAGGTCAGTGTTCAAAGAGTCCAAAAGGTGGCCCAAAATGTCTCCTGTAATTCTCATAATGATTATGCATGTATCTTAATTTACTCATCTTGTTTGTTCCAGCGTTCGTCTGTCCTTTGTCATCCTGCTGACAATCTGGCCTGGCAGAGGAGAAAAATGGGAGAGGAGGGAATGACTGTTGAACTGACAATGTCTGCAGCGACAACTTAGTGTGACCTGCAGAATTATATTTACTAGACATTTCAGCTATCATAGTGTATACAAGGTTATTGTAATCAATGCAGCCAAGAGATTTAACTGACAAAACTGAAACAACATTAATTTTTATAATTGATTGTTGAGGCCATTTATCAAGCAAACATATGTTTACAAACATATATTGATTCATTTATGGCTTTTCATTTTATTTTTTATGTAACCTGTAACTGGTCAAACAGAGTGATTTAAAGAGGTCATCTTGAGCTCAAGAAAAATTCATTGGGTTTTTCTTAGAATTTTTTGACATCTTGAATAAACGGAAAATCTGATGAATGATAATGACACGTTTGGTCAAATTTGTTTCTGTCTTTTACTTACTTGTCAAGTATGTTTTGAATCTACCCACTGAATTACTTACAGAGGTCACATACTGGTCTGACAAAAGGCTTGGATTGCTTACACAGTAAGCACTGAAATTAACCCTCTATATGGCACGGTGTTGCCCTCAGGCAACAAACTAAAACATTTGACCTCATGCCACCCCTTTATTTTTTTTCTAAAATGAAAAATAACCATCACATCACAAGACATGTCTGTGTCCAATAAAATCAGGGTCTGAAATGGATATGGCCTTTTGTCTGGGGGTGGAGCAGTCCTTTCAGGAGGCAAAGCACATTAGGCAAAGTGCCAGCAATTTGTGATATGACTATCACATTTTAACATGTTTAAATTGAAATAATTTTATATAAAAATATATGCATGTTCATTAGTACATTAGTTTGTTAGTACTATGTTTTATGTTTAAATACTTATTTTGTTTTTACTTACATACTTAAACTGGGTTTTTTGTTTGTTGCCTCAGGGCAAAATTGTGCAGTCTACTTTTGTTGGGGCAGTATCATACTAAAGTGTGGAGATGCTCTTATTCATAAATATGACCATGCTCAATGTTATTACTTCGCTCTGTACTATGATTTACAGGAAATGGACACAAGAATTTAATTTTAACAAGGATATTTTTTTCATGTTTCACCATAAAGCTGCATTAAAAGAGGGAAGAGCTCCTCGGTTTTACAATCAAAAACCCAACATCAGAACTAAACAGCAGAGTCCTTCTGGTGTTTAGTTCTGATGTTGGGTTTTCATTGCTGGCTTGAGATCAGGATATAGTCACAACTAAGGGAAGACACACAATAAAAGCATGCAAAGATCGGTTAGGGTTAGGGGCACATACATGTATTTAAATGTAAAATTAGCCCCCTTGGCTCTTAACAATCAGCAAGGTAGACTCCCCTCTGGAACTGGCTTTGTGAGCAATGGGTTGAAGGTGTGATATATATACAATTTAGGCAGACAAACGACAAAAGAAGCAAAGATCAGTTTGCAGCACTTTTCAGTTATAACTGAAGCACGCAAAAGACGACACCTTTGATCTCAAGATGAACAGACAAAGAAGAAAAACTGGAAGTCAGAAAAGAGCTGCAGACAGAGGACAGTGGGCCAGTAAAACTGAATATATTCTG
>JAJHUR010079527.1:34523-50697 GCA_027495735.1 Lutjanus campechanus | reverse complement strand
AAATGAGGAATCCGATACTGACAGCTCCTCCGATCTGTTTTAGCTTTGAGCAGTTCTGCATCAACTACTGCAACGAGAAGCTGCAGCAGCTTTTCATCCAGCTGACCCTCAAATCAGAGCAGGAGGAGTACGAGATGGAAGGGATTGAAGTAATGAACCTATTAATCCTTATATTTTCTTGACATTTGTTACTCATAGTGCCACTAATGTGTAAAAATAAACTTGCATACGATAAAGACTGATTTTCAATCTATTTGTAATTTTTTATGGACAGTGGGAACCAGTGCCATATTTCAACAACCAGATCATCTTGGATCTTGTGGAAGAGAAACACAGAGGAATCATCGCTTTATTGGTAAATACATAACTTTATGAGTTATGGTCCTACAGAAAGACAAGCAAACCTAAAACAAAACTAAAACATGGCTGAATGATTGATGCTTGTCCCCTCATATAGGACGAGGAGTGTTTACGTCCCGGAGAGGCCACAGACCTCACCTTACTGGAGAAGATGGAGGAGAAGATTGGTGGTCACCCTCATTTTGTCACGTGAGTTTGACACTTTTGCTTCACAGAAAGTGCACATTGCCTACACGACGAAGGGACATGACCCAGCAGTCGCATACGTAGCATGACCATAAACATCATAATAACCTACGCTAACTTTCCCCTTCTTGCAGACATAAACTTGCAGACCAAAAGACGAGGAAAACACTGGAAAGAGGAGACTTCCGCCTCTTGCACTACGCTGGAGAGGTCACGTACTGTGTTGTGGGTAAGAAATTAAATACTGTATTAATGTACATGTTAAAGAATGCCTTCCTCTATTACAATTAAGCAAGCCAAATGCTAAAATATAGTGTGACAGTAGCACAAGTAGAGAAGAGTCATAAAGTCAGCAAACTGACTGTCAGCAATATCTATATAAAGTTTTAACACTAGCTCACGTAGTGGGACCGGCCTGACAATTTGTCTTGTTACAAAAGTAGCCCTGTGTGAATGCAGCTGAAAAAGACAAGGACAACTGCTCTCACCTCTGGATATAATAAATTACAATCTCTCTACTTACATTTCTCTGTGCCACTGCATACATCACACCATGGCTGCCCAATGCCCCTAACACTTAGGATGGATGAAATGCAGAGAAAGAACTTCTGTATGTGTGGTAGACAAGACAGTAACCATACAATGGCTTTTGGTGTATGATATGGTCAACTTAGTAGGCCATACAATTTTCTTTAGCAACATTATGCTGCCATCCAAACAATGTCTTTTTTTAGATACGTCCATGCTTATTTCAGCAAGACCGTGCCAAAACACATCCTGTATGTGTTACAACAGCGTGAGGACCTGATGTGACGACCTGATCATAACACAATCTGTGTAAAAACACAAAATTATTCACAATATTTATAACCAAATAAAGAAAGAAATAAGGTGGGTGCTTACATAAGTGGTCTAAGGATGACAGACTGCATGAGAAACCACCTGCACGCTTCAGCAGCCTAGCTTCATATCGTTAAGCTAACATGCTAAACTTGATAAAAATATCTTCTCAGGACAAGATAAACTACACAGCAACATCAGAATAGGCCTGTGGCTCATAGAAAGTAAGATTTACACCACTTTATATAATTTCTATCATGTTTTAACACTGCTGACAGTAGCACTCACCCTCTCTCAGGGGTAAAAGGTCACATACATTGACAAAATAAAAGCTCCACAGAGACAATTGTATTAATGAAACATAATAACAAAATGTGTCCATAAATAAAATAGGTATTCTGGTGAAATGTACAGTATATAATATTTTACTATATCCTTAAACATTAGCCACCATATGCTACTGGTCATACCAGACCAAGTGAGACACTGAGAGCACTGAATTGAGCAAGAGTGTGTTTTATAGCTTATGAATTAAACTTTTCATTAGTAAGATGAGAAATGTGCATAAAGTTTTTCTTTGTTCTTTAAACTTTCAGGATTCTTGGACAAAAACAATGATCTCTTGTACCGAAATGGGAAAGAGGTAATTTTTATTACATTTCTATATGAAACTAGGTGATGGCCATATTAGGTTGATAAGTGATTCCTTGAAAATTAATGCAAATTGATTGTATCATTGTATTACACAAATACAATACAAATACAAGACTTATAATATCCACTCCACTACTACCAACTTCAAAACACCAAAATAGAACTGAAATATATATATAAAATTGAGGGACCCTAACTCTTATATTATAATTTAAGGTATATGCTGTGTGTCCAACATGTTTGGTTCCTGTTCTCTTGAAGGTCATGCGGCAGTCCAAGAATGCTATTATCATACACTGTTTTCCTCCTACTGAACCAGACAGCAAGAGGAGACCTGAAACAGTAAGAAACGGTTCAGATGACCGACCGTTGTCATGATTAACAAAACTACTAAACAAACCATCAACACTGGTACACCTGTCATTATCCTGTGACTCCTCAGGTGGTGACTCAGTTTAAGAGCAGCCTTGTGGGCTTGACTGAGATCTTAATGTCCAAAGAGCCCTGGTACGTCCGCTGCATTAAACCCAATGAAGCCAAGCAGCCAGGTGAGGCCTTGTGTCCTGAAAAATCCTCCTCTTCTAAAAACACTTAGTCAAGCTAATAGTTTTTGCTGTATGTTCAGACTACCATCAGCCAGCACGTTAGTTAGACCACACAGTTTGACCCTTGAACTCTCTAGATGACCGCTGGTGTCCCCTGCAGGACGCTTTGACGATGTGTTGGTGAGACATCAGGTAAAGTACCTGGGGCTGATGGAGCACCTGAGGGTGAGGCGTGCTGGTTTTGCTTATCGTCGGAAATACGAGATCTTTCTCCAGAGGTAGCTAACACACTTTCACGGCTCTTGTTCTCATAAAGTTACTCTTTCTCTTGCTGAAGACATTTGTCAGTAGGTATCAACTATGAAACTATGAGGTCTTCTTCTGTGCTCAGGTATAAACCTCTGTGTCCAGACACCTGGCCCAACTGGAAAGGTACTGCAGCAGATGGAGTGCTGCGCCTGATCAAACACCTGGGCTACAAACCTGATGAGTACAAGATGGGCAGGTAGGCAGAAGTTTAAACCCGTTTCCACTGCAGGAACTTTCCCCAGACACTAGGAACCTTTGGAGGAACTCAATGCATTTCCACTGCAGGTACCAAGGTCTAAATGAAGTTCCAGGACATTGTTTTACCCCCCCAAATTTGCAAGCCACTTTGGAAGTGGGTTTGCAGTGCTGAACAGGAACCTTTTAGTTCTTTGAAAAGTAGTTCCTATTAAAAGTACTATGGGTAGAAATGTGGCTATAGACCATATATAAGGAGATACAGGAACTTCTCGTTGTTTGTTTGTTTCCCCCAAGGACGAAAATTTTCATTCGGCACCCAAGAACCCTGTTTGCGACAGAAGACGCCTTTCAGGTTTGCAAAAATAAGCTAGGTGAGATGCTGTTCTGTAAATTTAGTTGTAATGCTACATTGAGCATCGTAACACTCCAGAGAGTGAAACTGTAACTGTCATTGTTGCAGCAACAAGGATTCAGGCCAAGTACAAAGGCTACAGGGTGAAAGGAGACTACCAGAGACAGAGAGAGGCTGGTGAGTGTTACAATGCACACAGATATGCTCGTAAGATTTTCCTTGACTAAAGAAGGGAGAACGGTCCACATGACAAGCATTTTAAGATATTACTTTTGTTATTGTGTCTCATCTAAATAGCCACTAAGATTGAGAACTGCTGGAGAGGTCTGATGGCCAGAAAGGAGCGAGAAAAGAGGGCATGGGCTGTCAAGGTCATCAAGAAGTAAGTTTATATAAAGAAATCTAGTTGAAGTTTTAATGAGATCTGTATTGTGAGGTTACCCGTCTTTTGTTTTGTTCTAGGTTCATTAAAGGGTTCATGACTCGAAATCAGCCATCCTCCGTTGACAACAGCGAGTACCTGGCGTACGTGAGGCAGAACTACCTCACCCGACTGAGAGAAAACCTTCCCAAAACTGTCCTGGAGAAAGACTCCTGGCTCACCCCTCCACCTATAATGCAGGAGGTGGGACATTTTAACTGTTTCTAGTTTAAAGTCTGCATGCATAAGGGCAGACACGGTGTCAAATCAAACAGCTCATTTTAAAACTGTTTTTTTTTCCTAGGCTGCTCAGATCTTGAAGAAGCTCTACATTCGCCACATGGTACGGAAGTACGTCAGAGGAATCACTCCACAGAGGAAAGCACAGGTACAGTCCAGACTCCTGAGTGTTAGAACCACAACATATGCATTCACACCACACATACATTCTGCATTTAAAATAACTTAATTTTTGTAAGTTTTTTGGATATAGCCCAAGAAAGTTTTATTTCCAGAAATAAAGTTACCTTAAAGGGGACCTATTATGCTTTTTCATCGTTTCTGAGCTATAAATGTTGTTATAATGTTGCATACTCGTGTTAAACGATGCCACCGCGTCAAATAAACGAGGTTTGTGCATTTGGACGTGAGCCCCGCGGCCGTTTTGGAGGCTCTGAAACGCTCTGTTTTGCCGAGTTTTTTATAACAGAAGGTAACATTGACGTCAATCCGTTCCCGACTCGCTTATATGGTAATGTCCCGGCATAATGCTCTGAGCCTGCTGCAGGCTGCCTGGCTGCCGTCTCCCCCGCTCTGCTTCGGGAGTTGTATCGCTGTGCGCGGCTGCTCTCTACGACTTCACAGTGTTAGCAGTTAGCACCAGGCAGAAGTGGATAGAGTTGCTTTTTCACGGCCAGCAAAATAGAAACACCTCTGTGTTTGTCTGTCTACGGCATTTCACACGGACTGTTTGTCAACATGAGCCAGTGCGAAGCTGGATTAGCCGAAAACGAAACACATACACCGCAGAGATAAACAGGTTATGACAATAACAAGCTGCTCCTACCATTCAGAGACGTCATGAAGTAACCTCTGTTCTGGAGAAACTTCAGGCTGTCCAGTTTGTAACTCCGGATCAGATTCGGGATCCAACACATACGGCTGTATTTCAAAACTTGTCATTTTCAAAAGAGTAAAGTAGTAAAGTTTACTCCTGCACAGAGCCCGAGGCTCTCTGCTGCTGCAGCGGTATAATGAGGAGGCGGAGTTCGGCACCGCATTCGGAAGTCCTCGGGAAAGGGCTGGGGGGGTGGAGTAAACTACACGGCTCGTTTTTGGCGCGAGGAGAAAAGAGGAGCAGAAAGAGACACCGTTCTGAATATCTACAAAGCTTTGTGTGCGGGTAATCGCATGTAGCTGCTCTATAAGAGTCCAAGACTCAGTACAAAGGCCCGAAAATGAGCATAATATGTCCTCTTTAACTTAACTTATGCCTTTATGTTGTTTCCTCTTTTCCAGCTTCTGTTAAAAGAACAGACAAGCTCCATGTTCAAAGGAAAGAAAGAAAACTATCCCTACAGTGTGTGCAGACCCTTTGTGGACACCAGGATAGGTAAGACTGCAGGGTTATTGTCTTTTCATTGACTGCACTAACAGGGTTATATCTTTATAACCACATGATGAAACAGAATAGTTGTAAAATCCTGTAGAGACTGTAGAAGTATGGAGGACCAAAACTGCCAAAATTGAAAATACACAATTACCCTATTCATTTACTTTCCCATTTAATTTATTAATTTACTTATCTGTAAATGTATTATTTTTTTGTGTATTTATTTCTGCGTTGTTTTCCCCTTTATTTGAAAATAAAGGGAAAAGAAATTCATAAAAAGAAAACACAGAAGTAAATAAATTTGGGGAAATAGAAAAAAATGAAAAGGTAAAATAATAATGAAATAATACATAAATAAATTTTAAAATGAATAAACTGATTTAAAAAAGGAATAAATTAATAAAGAAAATTAAAGAAAATTAAAAAGAGAGTAAATGTAATAGGGGAATTAATACAAAGGTAAATGAATATAGAAGCAAATTCAAACAGAAATATCACTTTATTTCACATTTTATAAATGAATGGCTACATTTAATTTGAATACTATTGTTGGTGCATTTAATGAAATACTAATTTATTTAGTCATTTGTTAATTCTGTAAATTTTTAATGGAATAGATTTAATAGGATTTTTTCAGATTGCGAAAAATTAGTGACAGTACATTTAAATCAAATAAAAATTCTGATTCTGAGACACCACTTCTTAATGAACTATTATGCACATTGATAAGAAATTTATAATGGTATTACTGAGACAAAACTGTATTATATTAAATTTATGAGAGAACTCCTGTCTAATGGATTCTTTCTGTTATCTTTTTTTAAGGTGCAGACGACATAAACATCAAAGTGCTTCAGATGATCCGACACGAACACATCAAGGTAAACGAACATTGGAATGTACTTTGTGTCTTTGCCCTTTTTACCCACTGTGACCTTGTGGTGTGTGTGTGTGTGTGTGTGTGTGTGTGTGTGTGTGTGTGTGTCCCTCCAACAGTACAGTGTGCCAGTGGTGAAGTACGACAGGAACGGGTTCAGGCCTCGTCTCCGGCAGCTCATCTTCACCCAGGAAGCCGCCTACCTGGTCGAGGAGGCCAAGATCAAGCAGCGGATAGATTACAGCTCTCTGAAAGGTAACCAGTGAGACAATTAGACAAAATCACCATCATTATCTGTAAGGAGATCTACGCATGTTTGAAACTGTTCAGTATACGTGTGTGAATTAAAGGCCACTATTTCTTATGTGCAGGTGTGTCGGTCAGCAACCTGAGTGACAACTTCCTGATCCTTCATGTTACATGTGATGACATCAAGCAGAAGGTAGACCTGTCAACGGTCTGGTGTCTATAGTTATCTGAAACAACCTTTCAGAAATGGTCATTTAAAAAAAACAAACGAACAAAAGATTGTTATTTAATTTTCTTTTTAAAATACAAAAATTTAGGTTAAAAATACAAGACATTTTCCTTTTTCATAAACAAATGGGGAGGTTTTTTTTTTTAAAGGTTTGACTTTCAAAGCAAAAAGAAAAAACAGGGAACAGAAAGAAAAAATGTCATTTTTTCCAGACCAGGTTTTCACAAACGTTTTGAGCGTAGGGAGATTTCTGCAGATGACACACCTGGTTTTGCCATGTCTAAAATCATATCAAAGTAAGTTTCCAAAGACATTTTAGCCTGAACTAAAGCAGCTCTGGCACATTTGGCAATCTCGTCTTATAAACGAGACTACATACGGCCTCAGAATATGAAAAAAATGGCCTTTTTATTCCTTTCTCTTTTCCAGTAATTTTATTTTTATATGTTATATGAAACAGAAAATGAAAATCATAACTTTTTTAAGAAATAACGAAGAAATACAGTCTTGTATTTCAATTTAAATGTATTTTAAAATGAAAATAAAATTACCACTTGTTTTTATTTTTTAACACCCTTTCTGGGACAAAAATTCAACGACCAGAAGATACACTGACCCAAATTCTAACTGACTTTAAAAACATAAGGCACCATAATAATCTGTATCTGTGTATCGTCGTCCTCTATATAATTAAATGAGTCTGCAGAGGCAATAAATCCACTGATTTAAATGGGCTTTCATTTCAATATATTATTCAGAAGCAGTTTAGAGACAGTATGGAGAACAACGCCCAGTTCAGTTAAAGAGACGTGTGCTGACTGTTATCTACTTTAGCTAATATACTGACTATGAATAAACAACTCCATTTAAAAAAGACAAATGATCTCCTTCATGAATCGGTTATTCAAGGTTTAAGCGTTTATAAAATCACCATATCGATCAATTGAAAGACAGACGCTGTTTGTTCTTTAAGGGGGATCTGGTTCTGCAGTGTGACTACCTGTTTGAGGCTCTGACTAAACTGAGTGTTACTGCCAGCAAGCAGAACTACATAAAAGTGGTCCAGGGCAGGTACTGAATCCTGAATTTATGTAGTAACATTCATTTGAAAGCCAGATATCTAAATGGTAAAAAGGATGGTTGAGTGAAATTGTTACTGTCATTTGCAGCGTTCGATTTGACATCCAGCCCGGCAGAGAGGGGTTTGTGGACTTCAAAAGTGGCCAGGAGTCCATGGTCTACAGGGCGAAGAACGGCCATTTGATGGTGGTGAGTGTGGAGTTCATGTTGAGACAATGAAAAAAATAATATTTGTTCAAACAAATCACCAAGCTCTTCACTCTCTTCTTCAGGAATCTACAAGAACCAAGTCCAGATGATGCTGCTGCCAGTGATTTGGGATGATGTCGCTGTAACAGCCATGCTGGTTCTGTAATCCTGCTGCATGGTTGTTGCCAATTGTGTTCTACGTCAGCTGATTTTTACTTTTTGCATCTCGATGACGATGTTATCTAATTACGTGTAAGCAAATATTACACAAATACTGCCAATATCTTAGTTGTAGTAAACAGACGTCAAGCTCATGGCAGAGCTCAGCCAGAATATCAATGGGTCTGCTGGCACCTAATATCTGGAGTTTAAATAATCTCACTCATGGAAATCAACCAACCATAATATGAACAGAAGCACTTGAATTTTTTTTTGTATTAAATGTTATCTGTAATAATTTCTAGATGATAACAGTAGAGAAAAGTAGCCTGTTTGTGCAGCCATGGATGTTTATAATACCTCACCCATGTTGTACTGTTACATTAAAACATGTTAATAAACCACTTCATGTCTAAAGCATTTGTATTTTTGTGGAAATTAGTTCAATACAGAGCAAAATACTCCAGCACATTGCAAATGGATGTTTGACTGCAGCATGTGGCACTAAAATGATCCCTGAGTTAGCTGCTCCCCCTACAGGCCCACAGCTGCACCTACAGGACCCTCTAATATCAGGGAGTGTTTTTAGGTCATGAAACCTCTGAAGGAAATCAACACACTTGTTTTGCATTAACTCAACAGATAAGTCAGAATACAGAATTTCAATTTATCATCAACTTTAAGGTCACATCCTGATGCTGATTTGTCCTGCTGCTCTTTTAAGATGAGCCTCTGTTTATCTTTCTTTTGGCCCACCTTGCCATCTTGTTCTAATCTGTGGAATATTAAAAATAGGACAAATACTTAAATACACAGATTACTTTGTACACATGTAGCCCATTTAAACTCCTGGGGATAAATTGAGCCACTGACTCAACTTGCCCCAGTATCACTGGCATCTTTTACCCCACAACCTCAATTATAAGGAAACTGTTTCACTGAGACCAGGATCCTCAGTTATGTTCAGTTTATGGCCTTGTTTTGTGGGTTACTCAAATCCAACAGCTAATAATGTCTAAAACTCATCTATTGTAATTAAGATACAAGACTGATAACTTTAGTAACAAACTGAATTCACTTGACTTGACATAACACCCACACCCCCTTTTTTGTTGCTGTTGTTTGTTTGTTTGTTTGTTTGTTTGCTCTGGTTTGCTCACCTCTCTCTCCATGTGCTTAAGTCCAAGAAGGATTTAGTGAATTGAACTATACTTCCTTAATATGTGGTCACATGATTGCTTTTTGGTCACATGATTACTTTTGATCATGGTTAGATGTATGCAGGAGGGTTTGGGATACGCTCATGAGAGTCAACCTGAAATAAAGCACCAGAACAAACTTTATTTGAAAAACTTTATTATCCAACAAATCTGAAAATGATAAACTTTATAACAATATGATGACAAAACCAGACAAACATACACAGTTAATTTAATCTCAGTGTTTGACCACATGTGATCTGAAGAGCTGATCAGAGATTTTATTTTCTTCAGTGCACTTAAAGCTGTGTGACATTAACAATGATGGAGTGTTTAGACAGGAGCAGGTTGCATTGTGAATGTCTCACCTTTGACAGGAGTTTTATCAGTTATTGTTAGCTCACTGAACCCACTTATAATAAGTTATTTATTTATTTATTTTTTTCACAGATCAAACCTTAAATAATGGAGTGTTTTCCCCCTACTTAAATAAACCAGAAGCTGTAGTTTTTAGAGTGCTATGCAGTGGTGACGGGCTTGGTCAATAGTACAACACTGATTACAACTTCAACCGTCTGAAGTCAGTGCAACAATACTTTTCCTCTTGAAGATAGTGTGTAGTTACTGTTTAACTGCGCAGGGACCTTTGCTCAGACTTATGATATATATAAGTCTGGATCATAGCTGTGGTTTACAAGGTTTACAACCAAAATAAGATATCACTTTTGTATTATTCTGTGTTTTTTTTCATCTTTATCCATGTATTATTGCATGTATTTAAAATTTTTAATTTTCATGGATGGTCACAGTTGTCACAGGTTCTTCTGACTGTGCAGCTTTTCTGAAATTAAAAAATAAATAAAGTCAGTAAAGAGGGAAGCATAAAGAATAATACAATACTTTTTCCATATCAAATTTATAAATGCATTTTAGAGATGTTATTTTACAGTTTACTAATTCATTAACTTAAGATACTGTACCATACCTTTTCTTTATTTTGCAGTAGAGCATTGTTGATATTAGACACAGTACAGCAGCTCCGATGACTGAACCGGCCACAATTCCTGCAATATTTTCTGAAAAATGACAGAAAAAAGATGTTTTTAAACTAGAGGTCCTTACAGAAAACTACAAGTAGTAAAGACTATATATTTTTCTTGTCCAATTTAGTGGCACAATTTGGGTAAATGAAGCACTTCTGTCTCTTAGTTTGATGGCATCACATAGTTTGATGACATCTGAAGTAGCGTGGGATCATGGGAGTTATTTTCTTCATTTTAAAGGACCACCATCACTGATAAAAAGGGTACAGAATAGTATTATTAGCTAAGAAGTGATTGAATGTTAACCATAGCTGTTGTCTAACAGTAGCTGACGGTTTATCAAACATGCTGTTTACCTTGAAATATGACCTGATAATCCTCCAGATTTTCACTTTCAATTGGCTTTTCAGTTGTTAATCAAATGGGAAGCGATAACAATTTGTCAGATTTTGTTCGCAAAACTTAAAAAACTGACGCACAGAAGTGCAACATTATCATTTTGATAACAGTGTTTGACACGGCTCCACTGTTAGCTCTGCTTAATCAATATCTGATACTTTTCTCCAGTCACTCATTAATTGGAGGCCATTTTCTCTGCTTGTTTTGTTTAAAGGTAAAAGGAGGAATATGACTGTAACTGTTTAATTTGAAATTATTTCTTTGTGTTTCGGAGTAACTGACTTAAGTTTTTGTGCTTCATAATGATTTTGAGTATATCTTAGCAAAACGGAACATGGGTGACCAGATGTCACTGTTCTGTGACAGATTGAGCTGTCTACGGGTATGTCCCTGTTTCTAACTGTGTTTTAGAAACAGACCACAGGTGAAATAATATTTCATATGGCAAGACAGAACTTGCAGCATGTGCTTGTTTGGGACAATAAAGGGGACTTCTTGCTCTAGCAGCTTCATATCACGCTTCCTCTACTAACTCTTTGCTAATATCTTTTGAAATCAGTTTATTTCATCATTAAATATTCCAAATATACATTAATTATTATTAATTTTATCATCAAAATATTCACTAATCGTTTTTGATTTCCACAATTTATTATTTAATTTTTTCTTTTTCTAGTATCAAATATCAAAGTATCAAATTCAAAAATGCATTTATTTCAAAGACATAGTGAAGAAAAACACTCACCCATGCATGCAGTTAATAATGAATCATGTTTTCCATTAGAAGGGTAGTGATACCAAAATGATTTTTATTCAAAAGGTAAGAAAAGAAAAATGAAAATCAGGATTTGTGATGATCAAAATAAGTAAAAATGAAGAATACCTGGAAAACTGAATGCTGAAATTAATGTGTCGCAAATATAGAAAATTAAAACGCAGTTGTGTCACTTTTGACCCGTGTTGTACATGAAAGATTAAGGTCAGTACGTCATTGCCGATGAGTTTTTCTTTGTGTAAAAGTGATGCGAAGGTTGTTTTGTTGTATTCATTGTCGTTCATTTTTGAGACATTGTCTTTCTCAGGGGAACAGACAGTGGACTGAATTATATCAAATAGGGAGTAGTTGCATTTCTAAATTCTTTTGCCTTTGTATTAGAGTTAATGGTCTTGTAAGTAATTCTCAACATTTATATAAGAGATCATGAGAGTGATTTAATTTTTTGTGCATTTCAACATTTCAGAGCTGATTCGATGGATCAAATGATGCACACAGACACACACACATACACACACGTTTGCTCAAATACAGACACTCACACATTTGTCACTGTTGATTCATGAAAATCAAAATGATTGGACGAGATGGATATCATTGTTTATTCATACTGAAAACCCCGCAGGTTGCTTCCTTTCCAGACCACTGGCCATTGTCCTGGCATTCGCGCTCCGC
Organism: Lutjanus campechanus; assembly: GCA_027495735.1. Taxonomy (NCBI): domain Eukaryota; kingdom Metazoa; phylum Chordata; class Actinopteri; order Lutjaniformes; family Lutjanidae; genus Lutjanus; species Lutjanus campechanus. The sequence continues at coordinate 38,346 of JAJHUR010079527.1, read as the reverse complement.
TGATCCTTTGAGTGTGTAGCCATCATCGCAGAAAAATTGCACCTTATATCCTTTTAAATATGTGGTCCCATTCTTCATCCCATTCACTGGTGGTGCAATCCACCCACAGGTTACCACTGCACAGTATAATAACAACGAACACTGTGAAACCAAGTACATTTTGTACATAATACTCACTGGAAATATTAACACCTGACTTTTTTGACTCACCTCTCTTTAGATCCTGCACAAGGGCAATGTGATTCTGGAAAGACACTTTGGTAGCGTTTCCCATGCTTGGACTACGACCCACCAGGACATCATACCTACAGGACAGACGTACAGGAAATGAGCTGCAATAGAAATTACTTGCATTCACATAAAGTTAAAGATGAATCATCAGAAGTCTGGATATCAGTACTTTTATTTCCTGTATGGGTCAAGCTCATTAGCATAAATAATGATGGACACAGCATCTCCACTTCCTCCCACTTTACAACAATGAACACAAAACATCCCGGATACAGCCTCATTTTGAGCCGGACTTTATGCAGTAGCGATCAGCACTGGAGTCATGGTATTGAGGTCCTGCCCATACAGCTGGCTCACTAAATTGTGAGCAGGGCTCAGCTCTCAATCATGATGTGAAACCCCCTTTTATAGCATCAAATAACGGCTTAAAACCAGACTTCTTTTTAAAAAAGAAAAGAAAACTTGAACATACATCAATGTATAAAACCTACCTAAAATGACAAAACTCATCTTCAGGAAAAATGTATTTAACACACTAGACACTAGAAATGTCCTTCAGAGGACTACTTTTCAAAACTTTTATACCAGAGTCTTTTTTACACACGTTTACATAAGTCAAAATCAGTGCCCCTTGACTGATGTGTTTGTTTCACAAAAAATTGAATTGCTTGATTATTATAGCAAGTAAAAGCAGATAAAAGTTTTCTTCTCTTACCTACAGAACTGAGAGCCCTCTCCAGTGCAGATCTTTGATGCCTGGCTGGCTAAAGGATCATCTGGATTCTCAGGGACAGAAAATACTGGAAGAAAACTAATATCATGTTTGGGGGCATATAAGTATGTTTCCAAAAGATATTCTGAATCATATGTGAACAAGGCCGACCTGTTGGAGACAGTCCCTGTAAGACAGAAAGAAAGATGCACAATTACCTCAAAAGTACTTAAATTTAAGTGGAAACTCAGCAACATCACCTGCTGATAAATAATAAGAATTATCTTATTTTCTACCATGAAAGTGTTACATGAAGGGGACATGACCTGTACGAGAAAGCAGTATGACAAGGAAGGTGTGGTGAAAGGACAATAGTGACCTGCACTTATTCCCTTCTGACTAATATACAAGATAATTTCTACTGTGAGTGAAAAATACTTTTATGACTGTAGTTTGCCCTTTTGACCTGACTGAAGTTATGTAATGTAACGTTAACCTTTAGTAAATTTGTTTTATTTACCTTTAATTATTAACTACTCTACCAACATAATACGTTGTTTCTCATATGGGTGATATCTCCTGTTTCAATCCCATATGTTCAAAATAAAACCAAATTTTGAAGGTGGTTAAAAGATGTGGCAAAGGGACCAGGAAAAGCAACAGTACATAGTCACATCTGAAGTTACAGTGGCTAATGTTAGCAACATCACATCTACATTAACATTAGCAAGCAAGGTACATCTGATAGAGTTAATGTTAGCAAAAGTTCAGCTAACTAGCTAATCAACATCAATAGTTTGAAAGTTGTCCTGTGTAAACTATAGCTGCAATAGTTGTCAACTATTTGAAAATCAATATTTGATCAGTACATTTCAGAGTAACTTTTAAAGAAAAAAAGTCAAAATTCTGATTCCAGTTTCTTAAATGTGAATAGTTCCTGGTGTATTATTTCTCTATGACAGTAAACTGGCCATTTTTGAAGACATCACCTTGGGCTTTGTGGAAACAAGGATCTACATTTTTCACCATTTTCAAACAACTAACTGATTAATCGAGAAAATAATTAACAGATTAATCGACAATAACAATGATCGCTTGTAAACAACAGCTAACTAGATAGCCCATCTAAATTAATCCTTAGCTAGCTAATTAGCTAGTATTTTGCTAACATTAGCTATAAAATGTCACTATATGTTGCTTTTGCAAGTTCCCTACCAACATTTTTTATCTTCAAAATTTGTTTTTCTTTTCAACACAGACAAACCTAACATGTAACATATCTAAATAAAATCTCACAAGATTTGTAGGTGTTTCTTCCTTGTGAAAGTTGTTCAAACTAATTACGTGTTTGCGTCAATGCTGTGGTGAAGACCTGGCGAGGTTTAGGGACAGAAAACACCTGGTTAAAGTTAGAGAAAGATCATGCTTTTGGTTACAATGATCACTCTCTCTCAAGATCTTTCCTGGGTCTAGGGTTCCCCTCTAGGCAACACCAAAGGACATCACATAATCACATGGATGAATTTTGATTAACAGCGCACAATCTGCATTGTGAATGATTTCTTACAGCTTGCCCCAAAGCTGAACACCTCCTCTGGATTGCTGTGGTTCTGTACAGCTTGACCGTTGCTGAGAACGAGGTCATCTTCACGGAAACCGTCGAACTCTCCCAGCAGCCCCAGAGTGTTTCCTCTGAACTCCCTTGGCAGGAGCACAGTAGTTGTCATGGTTGCCTCTATCAGTCGCACTTCCACCCCGGCTCCAGAGGGGAACATCACGGTCACATTCGTAGATGTAGGAGAAAACACAAACGCACCTAGAGGAGAGATTTGCTTAGAATAAAGGCAATTCTTATAGTTTTAGCTAGATTATATCAGAACTTTTCTTTACTATACGAACAATAAGATCCCACACATTTTTGTGGCAAAGATGGAACAAAGTGGTCTTTTTCATATATTAATGACTAACAGAGATCATACAGAAATCATCAATTGTTGTGGGAAACCCTTAACTTTCTGCTCTCGCACAGGTAAATTGGGAAGGTGGAAAGAAGGTATGTTATGAGTGCTTATTTACTAAAGCAGATGAAGACAAAAGGATCTCTGTTATAATAACTTTATTTTTTTGCTTTTCAGTGCTGGGAGGGGTATGAGAGACGGATCTATCCATAAACGTGGAGTCTAACTTTGTTTTTTTTTGTCTTTGGAAGGCCCCTGTATGAAACAGCTTTCATTAACTTTTACATACTTTTTCTTTTAGCTGAAGGGACAGATTCAGACATTTTTGGTAGCAGAGTAGGGGAGAGATTCTTCTCATCTTAGATTATTTATTTCAGCCTTCCCCTGGGACATTTATTGTCTTAAAAAAAACCAAATAGTAATATGAACAGGATGGCCTCTGTGTGAGGCATGGGTAATATGTATAAAATGTAATTGAGCCAAATGAAAAGCAAAACAGTCCTTATCCTAGGGCTTTATTTTCCTCTTGGGGGCAGATCACGGAGTGTCCCCCACAATAAATTATTTTTAAATAATGTAACCGAAAATATGCATTTAATAAAAGTTGACTCCACTTTTAAAATAATTCACAAATAAACACAACACTTCTTGAAAGTTTTGTTTATGCTCCATGTATCCCTGTCAGTGGTCTGAACAGCATACGTCACTTTCCTATGTTCCAGGGAAAGAGACCATAAAAATATTAATGATAGAGGTTAGAGTTATGTAACTGTTGTTGTTCTCTTTACACTATCCTCACTTTGCTGTGAGTCACAAATCCAACAAAGAGAAAATCTCATGCTTACTGTCAAATAAAACAAAGAAAGGGACTACATTTTATAAAATTTCACAAGAGGTGGTAAAATCAGTGAATTCATCATAA
>JAJHUR010079527.1:0-34503 GCA_027495735.1 Lutjanus campechanus | reverse complement strand
CGCTTACAGTCACTGGAGGGCCGGTGTTTGAAGTAGTACTTGCAGTTGTCCGACCACAGGCAGCAGTAGTAGAAGCTGAGGACGTCGTAGACCCAGTGGGACTGGCCCGGAATTCGAGGGGGTCTTTTGAATGGAGGTGAGCCCCAGTCGTGGGCTCGGTCTGGAGTGCTGCCCCCAATCGAATCTGATGTCAGGACCTGAGCGCCGGTGCTGTCATAGCAACACTGTTGTCCTGCTGCATACTTGGGACTGTTGATAAATTTCCAAAATATTCTCAATAACTCTGCTATACAACCAAAAAAATGTTATCAAATTCACTGCAGGATTACATCAAAATTTTAACTAGAGAGGGCAGTTTCTGAAGACATTGCATAAGTGAATGCTGGATGTTAAAGAGCTCACACTAAACTATATTGCTGGTTTTAAAAGTTGAATAATACCAATAACATATGAATATGTTTGTACAAACAGCTGAAGAAATATGAATCATTGGAAAAGTAGGAAAGGGTCAATGAATGTGGTTTAAATGTCAAATAAATCTGATGTATGGATGTGAAACATTTTAAATGAGGAAAATTTTGCAGAAAACAAATAAAATTGAATATTTCTGAAAGTATGAAAGATGAATGAGAAAAGCAATAGCTTGCAAGTTCAAAATTGGACTAATAACAATAAAGATTTTTTATAGAGGACCATATATTGTAAATGGTTTCAGCATTCACACCCAATTAGCATTGCTACTATTCCATGACGATCACAACAATTTCTCCACTTACTTTCAGGCTTTGATATGTTTTAGGTATGAATGTACAAGAGCTCCAGTGATCAGGAAACAGAATTAGTTTTACTTCTCCAGGTGCCATAATTCAAGTTGAGCAATCATATAGAGGGGTTAGAGCAGAGTTTAACCAATTTATTATGTTGTATCCACATGGCTGAATGCACTTATTTTAAGTCCCTTTGTGTAAAACTGTTGGCTAAATTAATATAATATGAATTTATTGTAACATGCAAATGTGTGGAGGAGGAGGATAATGATATGATCCCAGTCCTGAGTGGACACAGCCTGTACGTGGGCTGTATATGCAACAGGGCAGTAAAACACTTGTGACCGTTACACATAATTTCCAGTTTGGAGGCGGATCTGGCCCAGAGTCAGCTGCTGCCTGGGGAGGGTATTTACTACCGCTGAACTTACTGTAAGGGTGAGGGAGCTTGGGCCAGGTGAGGACATAGATAAGAGAATAGACAAAAAATATAGGCAACCAAAACTTATAAAGTTAAGTATAAGAATGAAGATACGATAAGATAGTTTGCTGGTAAAAAACAGCTGTCTAAAAGCAATTAATTTTTACTTAAACAAATTTACAGTAAGGACAGAAGGCTCTGTACCCAGATGTGCATCTAACATTTAGCATAAATGAGCCTTTAAAGGCACAGTGCGTAAGATTTACAGAGGTTCATTGGCAGAATATGGCAGAAATGTCATGTTTCTACTGTAGCCCAGAATGAACAAACCAAACCCTGGCTCTAGATATGGCCCTATATATTCTGCACAAGTTTCACAGCCACCTTCCTACACACTTTAAAGGGGAGAGCGACATGAGGTGTTTGAAATGTGCAGGCTGTCTGCTAGATGCTGCTAAATCATACATACTGATCCTGAGGGCACCGGAGGTTTTCACACATTTGCCAGTTATCACAGATTTCATCCATACAGACAGCTACCAGGTGCAAATGTACCACCAATACCACTTAATATGTAAAGTTACAAAATAAGGTTGTGCTATACAGCCATAAATATTTGGTAAATATGTTGCACATACATGGCTAATGATGTAAAAGCAGTGTTGGTACTCATCCATGAGGGCGTGATAACAGTTTGAATCAAGGACTCACCTGGCTTGTATCGCCCTCACACAGTGAACACTCCCAGGGTGGTAGGTGCACACACTCCCTTTCTCTATATCACAGCCATAGTCAGTCTGATAAGAGAGAGAGAGAGAAAAACAACTTCTGTAACCAGGCAGCCAAATGTGCATTTGCAGTTCACGTAGCACAAAGTGCTACAATATAATCTACATGTTGTTTAGAAGCTTGTTTCAAGAAACTAAAATTTATGGAAAAATATTAACAGGAAGGCTAAAAAAAATGTACACATCTGTTTCTCGTTTTTAATTTTATATTTACTTTTCAGTATTTTCAATATGACTCTTTTATTGTTTCCTTTTTGTATTTGGTTTTCTGCAGTATCATCTCCACCATTGCTTCATTGTCAACTTTTTGGTTTGGTTAGCATATTTGGATATTTCCCAGTCACTGTAAAATGAATAAATACAACAAACTCTCAAACACATATTTGTCTGTGTAACTGTTTAAATATATAATAAATAAAAAGTAAGTAAAGTCCCCTAAAACTTTGACTTCAGCTTCTGGTTTGAAACTAGCTGGCTTTACACATGAACTTAGCGATGGGTTTACAAATAGCTGTTGCGGCACAGTCCAGAGGAATACTTATAATAACGTGAGATCTTCAGTTTGCTTGTTCACAATATGACAGCAGTTGTTGAGCACATGTCGTCATAACATTGTACTAGTCAGCTTACTCAGCTTTGCCCTACCCTAACTGTAATTTGTAAGATAAAGGCAAGATTGATGCTGAAACGTGTTCAGCTTGAGGAAAATATGTGGGCTTGTAAACGCTACTATGTGATAACTATAATATGACTATAATATGAGACCTTGCCTTGACTTTGAACTGATAGCGGTGAGCATTAGCCAAAGTTTACAGCCACTGACAACCACCATAAAGTTATTACATAATTTTATCCAGCACATAAAATAAAGTTCCCATAGTCTGATGATGTCTCTGTCCAGTTCATCTGAGATGTACTGCACCACATTTATGTTTTATTTTTAATTTAAAATGTATGTATGTATGTTGTATGTTTTCTGTGAAGTAATGGTATGAGGTGTGTGCTACTGTACACAGTAGCAAGTTTATCTGTCAAGATGATCCAGTGCAGCTTATGTTTTTGTTGGCTGTGTTTGAGTTGGTGCTTGTTTATGTAACTTATGATTTTATGTGTCTGAGGCAATTTGAAACATCTCAAAATGATTTTGTGCCAGTTTAAAATCATTAAACCTCAATGAGAAAACTCAAACCATGTCAGTTTTGAGCCCACCATAAACTCTTAAATTTTTAAAATAAAATTTAGAAACTAAAAAAAAATTCAAAAATTGGTTATAGTGAGCTCTGAACCTGATTTGTCTTTTTTAAGAACCTGAATTAATTAAATTAAATAGTTTTAATTGAAAATATTTAAAAAAAAATTAACATTTACTTTGCAATATGTTTTCTCAACTATTTTGTTTTTACAGTGTTTTACTGCAGGGCTGCTTGAAGCGAGTGCAGCCAAATCTACATGTGCTTCTGTTCACACTTACATGAAACCTCCCTGTGTCTGCCCTCGCCTGAGCCAGAGTGCAGGGGCAGTCTATGATCTCACTGAGGAAGTTGGGCAGCTGATTTTCCAGCTGGTCCCATGCTAAACATTTGTCCAGGGCCCATTTTGCTGAGTCCTGCCTGAACTTCTCCTCCAGCTGCCAGGCCAGAGCGTGATCCTCCGTCCATGTGGCTTGTACATTCCTAAATGAAAGACATGAAAAATACAGCTGTTAATTAATTTTAATACAATCATTTTTAATTTGCTTTTACTACTAATACATAATGATGTGCTCAAGGAAAAGAGTTGTTGCCATAACAAATTGGAATAATTTACCCCTTAATATTCACTTAATAAAAATACACAGAGATATTTATTGGCATGTAGATGATTGACTGAATAGGAAGTATAACTGTGCTCATTTTCAATGTTTAACTTGTTTTGACAGTTAAAAAAATCTAAGTTCTTCATCCTCATTCTAAGAATGAGCCAATTCGATATTCAATATCAGTACTGGCCCGATACTGGCCAAAATGGATTGGCATTTGTTTAAGAGTTGCCTTTACCAGCATATTAAGATCTGTTTTATAGGAAATGATTGCACATACCGTGTGCCATCAGGGTAGGTGCTGGGGCTGACACGTAGAGCGCCGAGCTCCCAACCGTAACCAGGAGATCCATTCTCTGCTGGTTTGGGCAAAAATCTGAAGGAACCATTGTTGGGATGATCCTTTGCAAGTGAGTACAGATAGACCCACTCAGCCTGCCAGTTGTCTGAGTAGGGTTCTCCTACAGAGAAACATTTTACAGAATTCAGAGTGATTACTCAATTAATAGTCATGTGACTTCCAAAGTGCATATTCCAATATACTCACCTGTCTCCCTGTATCCCCAAAGCTCTATATTGACCCTCTCCGCTCTGACGAAAGAGGTGGTCCATGTCATCTCCAGAGTGCCTCCAACATTAGGTGTGCCATAGTACTGCCAGTGTGTTGAGTTGACCAGAGTCGCCTTAAACTTAGAATCTAACTTGCCGGTGTGCACTGTAGCAACGCATTTAAATAAAATAAGTAACATGTTATTTCATGTAATTTCAACCAAATGGAAAAATATGTGCAGACAAAAAACAAAGCCAACGGCAAAATAAATAAATGAAAATCATACAAGAATTTAGTGAAATCAACTGATCTTTTTTCATTAACATAAAATAAATAGTTTTATTTATTCAAGTTAATTCAACTTAGAATTTCCAGTATTTATTTTCAAAACACGTCATGTCAACATGTCAACATGAGTTCTTCTAATTTTAAGTCTTTTACCTTGAAATGATTTGTTGAATGAATGCACTGTACAGAGTTCAATCAACTCATTAAGTTTCTTAAAAAACATTACTACCACTACTACCATTTTTTTTTACAGTGTGTACCTGAGAGCCAGGCTCCGACTCTGCTGAATGTGGTGCCGTTATCTGAGGAGATGTGCAAAGGGACCCATCCTGTTTCATACAACAATGGGGAGATACAATGGCCTCTACTGTTTTCATCCACATACCCTTGGGTATAGGTATCATTGTTGAACCTGCCATTATAAGAGAAAAATTAACAAGTTTCTGTATTTCCACTGTATAATGTTACCGTAAGTATGAAAAGTGTTCTATTTTTTTTCTCGTAGGTGTATTCAGTCATGAACAGGTTCAGGAACATGTGAACATTGTGGTGTAAAAGAAAGTCTTACCTGCATACGATCTCTGAATTATTACTGAAAGTTGCGTTAAGGACAATAAAATCTGTCCCACCCAAGATGGATCCAGAATATGGAAGGGTTTCCACACAGTACTCTCTGTAGTCTGTGCAGCACGTCTGCAGAGACGTGCATGTTGGGTGACATGAACATGTTGCTAATCTTTTCCCACAGTTTCCTTCACATGTTTGTCCTGTTCAAAATAAATAAAACAGTCTTTAGTATGGACTCTGGAGTGTGCCACCAGCTTCGTTTTAAAACTGATGCATTTAAAAGCAAATTCAAAACAATTTATGTAATTAAATCAGTGTTTCATGATGCATAAAATATTGTAACTTAATATTTCATTTTTCACACAAGTAGATTTAATTGTTGTTAAAACAAGAATGGGTGATTATTTTTTTTTAAATATATTTGTAAAATTTTCTAAATAGATATTTACTTTTTGTGTCCTCTAATATATCTTTCAAAATCAGAATCAGAAATAGTTTATTGATCCCCACGGGGGATATTGGTTATGTTAAATATGCTCTCATTCAAGGATTGAAAATATATAAGCATAGAGAAATTATAAGAAATATGCATGGTCTACTACAATTTATAACAAAGATAATATAACAATAATATAAAAAAAAATAAAAGGATGTAGAAATGTGTTTCTATTATACAATAAAATACAAAAAACCATAACAGCAATATATAAATAAATAAACTTTAATTTGTAATGTTCCACCTCCTAAATCAATTATTTCCTCCTTTGACACTTTTCCAAACAGTTTCTGTTTAGTGATTCTTAAATAGAAAAACTAGTGTCTGCAACACTGTTTGTCACACCCTTGTTGCTGCTGCTTTTTAAAAATGTGCCCAAATACTAAATATACTGAAATTTCACAATAAGCTGCTTAGTTGACTGTTGAGTCCTGCTTTCAATCTTTACCCATCACTGAAGTAAACACACAGAAATGATATTGATCCTCTAACTCAGAGCAAATGCCAGAGATGGAATACAACCTATGTACTGTAAATTGTTAACAGTTTTGAAGTTAGTGGGTACTTACCTAATGTCCTGCAGATACATGAAATGAGAAGGACAAATATTACTGCTCTGAATCTCTCCATCATGACAGGGACACACACTGTTTACTAAGGTTTCAACTACTCTCTCTTGGCTGCTTCTATACAGTTTGTCCCAGGTAGATATACTCAGCTTTTCTATAAACCTTGGCCCTTCAATCACCGGCATTTACAAACATCTGTGTAATCATCAACCAGAGGTCCTTCTGATAACACTGTCAGCTGTACGTGGCCACCTTCAACCAGCTCTCACTTAAACATCCATCAATTTGTAAGGTTTGTTATCTGTTTAATACGTCAGAAAACTTTTCATGTTCTTAGTCATCACGCTGTGGGAGGAATTTTTGGTTATGAAGGAATGTTTTATGATGGAAGGCTCCTGCCTGTCCAGAGGTACAGATAAGATGGGTCACAGAGAGATCTCACACTCCCTTGATGATAATGAACTCAGAGAGATTTCCCTGCATTTTGCCTCCTGTGTGGCACAGTGATTAAGCACGACACTATATGACATACTGTAACAGGACAAACAAGACGAGTGAATATAATGTTACTTCAAGTCTCTGACTGTGTCTGTTTGTACATGCTGAACCAAGATCTTCTCTGAACAGGTTTTTATTCTTCTAGTCATCAAAGTGAAGACTGACCAAAAAGTAAAGGTTTTCCCATATCACATATTTAGATAAAGATACAACTTGAAAACACAATGAAGATACTAACTAAACAAAACATGGCTTTATGTGTAGAGACCGTTTGTCTCAACAAATATTATCAATATAATAATATTATCAATATCATAGGTAATGTCATCGCACTGATATTACCTAATATGACTGATGGGTGCAGTTGTTGTTAAAAGTGGAGGTGCTTGGTCACAAAAAAAAGAAAAGAAAAAGGAGTGTCCCCGTAGTAGGTCATGGTTGTGAGATGAGAGGTCATATGTCATAACAGGAGAAGTCATAACTGTGGGACCAAGATTCGATATCATGAGAAATAGTTATAATTGTGAGAATAAGAGGGGTCAGAATGAGTTAAAAAGTTGTCATTGTGATATGGAAAGTCAAAACTGTGAGTTCAAGTCATAATTGTGAGAGGAAAACTAAGTTATAATCATGAGATAGGTCATAATTTTTTGTGAGATAAACTGACTTTTTATCTCATAGTTGTAATTGTTTTATTTTTTTAAATCTCATAATGACTGTCTCATAATTCAGATTTTTACAACTCATGGTTTAAAATGTTCAACTTTTGACCTTTTGTCTCACACTTGTAATGTTTTGTTTCATAATTGTGACTTATAATGGGGATATTTTTTTTCTTTTACAGGCAGAAATGGGCCTCCAGTTGTGAGGAAAAGAACAATAACAAGAAAAAAAGTGTGCAAGACTAGTATGGCAGGACAATTTTCATTTAATTAACACCTTAGATTGCTATTTCCTGCAATGTAGAACCTTTCACTATAAAGCTCAGTTAATATTGCACTATTATGTATGGGATTATGTATGTTTTTTTTTATTGTGCTCTGTACTTTAAGCACTGAGTCACAGATAAACTCACACAAAGGGCAACAACTTATTACAAACGGCCTTTAGAAACTGAGAACAATTAGCTGGTAATTAGCCTTATCAGTCATCATTACACACATTATTAAACCATTAATCAGTTCAATAACAAACCGCTGTCAGACAACTTTATCAGACAACCTTATCGTACTTTAGCTGTTACCTAATGATTCTGTAGTGTTTCAAAACTTTAAAAAGCAGTTAGAATTAAACTAAAGCTACTGAATATTACACCAAACTTACAGGCTACACTGAATATCTTACAATGTATGTTATGTATTTGAAAATCGGTTAATTTCCTTAAAGAACCCCTTTTCTGTCATTGAATAAACAGACAACCCCTGAAATGACATATTTTATGAATATTTTATATTGCATAACAGTAACAGTACAGAATAAGTGACAACCAACCATCCAACAACTGCAGGAAGTTCATGTAAAACAAGCGGTTTGAATGACCAGAGATGTGTTTTTCTGATATTTTTCACAACTCTTCACAGAAATGAATGAAATAATATGTTCTGTTTGAAATAGTTTTCTTACACCCCTTAAAATCAATAGATTTTGTAGTGGTCAGGACCCTCAGGTTGGGAACCAATGATCTAGGCAATGGGATTACTCCAAGAATTATGTATTTACTCAGTGATTCTTTATTTCTGCCATTGCTCATTATTTATCTGGTTAATACCTTTGACAGATGCTTTGGATGAGCGCAGATGGAAAAGCTGCAGATATTAATAAATTCTTTTCCTCTCTGATGGCGGATGGCTTGATTTATTCCTCTAAAGCTGGGTTCATTATTTGTGCAAGATAACACCCATGAAGACGTAGCTCAAGACGCAAAATTCCTCACCACCACTCGAATGCGTCAATCTATCAGTCCATCACTTTGTCCTGGATGTAAACATGTCTTTAATGTTGTACTTTGCCCTATATATTCATCACACAACAGCATTTCCTTGCTCTGTTTGTGTTTTTCCTTCAGTCTTGTGTTTAGAAACTGGAAGTTGTTTACTGTGTGACTGTGAATGTACGTGCTGTTCCCTCACATAACACAAGGCTGTGATTTCTATGGACAAAGGGCACCAGTATGTGACAAGACTGCAGAGGCCACTGCTGAATAAACTGTCTGCTCACTGCTTCCAGAGTCACTCACCAACAACTTGCCACAGACACTCCAGAGATATAAATACAAATAATTAGCATTGTGCTCTGCAGGTCCCAGGGCAACGGAGGAGTAACACCCCAGCTCATGACATACCAAGTCATTCTCACCCCTTAGATCACACTTAAAGCTGGACAAGTGTTAAAATGAATCAGCTGGGTATATAAAGTGTGTGAGTGGAGCATTACAGAAGCCAAAGCAGCCTTTTTCCTCCTCATCAGACCTCCTGCTCACTTTCTGTTCAGGATAAAATACAGCTGCCCCATTGTTCAGTGTTCAGAACATCAATCTAGACTTGTTTGTCCGGGTGGAGCTACAGCCTTTGCACTTTCAACATCCTTTCCCCTCATTCTGTGCTTATTTTCTAGGATATGGGCGACCAAAATAAAATATTATCCCGTCCCATTTTCCGCCGCGATGTGAGCTGGGATCCTTTCCCAAACTGGACGCAGCCGAGCCGCATCTTTGCGCAGGATTTTGGCCTTCCTCCTTTCCTGGAGCCCAGTGATCTGGACTGGCTCGAGTGGGCGAAGAGGAGACTGGGCTCTTTCTCCTGGCCTGGGTACGCACAAACTCCCCTTCTGCCTCCACTCAGTGGTCAGCACCCTGGGGCGCTGAACCAAAAGGGTCTGAGACAGCTGACAAGTGGAGTGTCAGAGATTCGAACAGGGCAGGACAGCTGGAAGATTAACCTGGATGTCAATCACTTCTCGCCTGAGGAAATTACAATCACAACCAAGGATGGTTATCTGCAAATATCAGGTATGATTGATTGTGACAGAAGATATTTGTGAGATGTAAAAACAAATTCTAGGACAAAACTTAAATAAAAGCATCTTAACAAGTTGTATGTGTACTAAACACACAGACCTTTGAACTTTATCATTTTTGTTATTTTATGTTTTTCATAACAAGGAAATCATGAAGAAAGGCAGGATGAACATGGATTGGTGTCAAGATGCTTCACCCGTAAATACAAGTAAGTTGTCCCTGAGAATATGAGGAATTTCAGATCTCCTAATAAAATGAATAAAATAGTGATGTATTGTTTTAAAAGGCACGGTTCACCCCCAAATCAGAAACACACATTTTCCTTCTTACATGTAGTGCTATTTATCCATGTAGATTTTGTGTTAGTTTCCAAATGGAACTGAAGATTGATGTAGGCTGTCAGATGTCACCAAAGCTTTGATTTTAAGGAGAAATATACAGTAGACCTATATCTCAGCATTTCAGTTTTATAAAAACAACTATATGATTTTTTAAATAGTTTAGATTATTATTTAATTTAATTCTTAGGATAAGGGAATAAAAGACATGAACATAAAACTCAATAGCCTGATTTTGTGTTAGAAAAGTACACAGCAACAACCAAGCCTAATAGAGCCACTAGTACAGTGACAAAGCATCATGGAGACAAAAATTAAATCTGTCATGAATAGAAGCCTGTTAAGTATGAATGATTGTTGATTGTTTAAAAAAGGTACATATGACAGAGAAAGTTCCTAAAAATATCAGGATACAGTATAGTCAGTATACCCAATGACATAAAGAGAAAGGTTGGGAACCACTGTTTAAGTTGCTGATAAACTTCCTCCTTTTCACTTCTGTAAGGCTGCCACAGGGGGTGGACCTGCAGCACATCAGCTCTTCACTATCTGGTGACGGAGTTCTGTCCATAGAGGCCCCCGCCCCTGCAACATCCGTCAGCAGCCCAATCAATGAGATCGTCATACCTGTTCAGATCAGACAGACGCAAGAGGGTGAAAATTAAAACCACCGAGCAATATTTGAAACTGCACTCAGATGTAGCCCAAGTTGTGTGTAGCAACCTTTGTAGCACTGACATAAAAAAAGAAAAACTAGTCTGGTAATTACTGTAACCACAAGTTTGTTTTTCTGCTATTAGATACGGTCTAATATTCTTTAATGTGTTGTCACAAGTACAGTACCATAGCACAGTTACTTTTGGTTTCAAAATGAAATACAGACTCATCAATATAACACAGAACTGATTCCAAAAATAAGACATTATTTTTGCTTGTCAACACTTTGGATTGTATTCTAACAACATACCATTTTTCCCACACTTCTTCATGCACTACAAAAACTACATTTTAGCAGCTATAGTTGTGACCTTGTATGACCTAATAGGGATTCTGAAGATTATTGCTGACAATACTGGCCAAGAATGGACAGTGCACGGTAGAAATTGACTATTTATGTCCAAACAGCGTATTTACTGCACAACAAGAATGTGTGTAGATCAAATAGATAGAAAAAAAACACAACTAAAAAAACAATTAATTTGTTTGAATTTTATTTTGCTTTTGAGGAAGAGAAACACTGTAAACTCTGTAGCATAGATTCTTTTTGTGTGTTTGTACTGAACATTGTACATCGATGTATTGAATAACCAAATGTCATATGATCTTCAACAGATGTATTAAACAGCTTCTGTCATATAAATAATAAAGATTGTAATTTTCTCCTTTAGTGTCTTTCATTACTGGCATATTTGTTGGCAGATTAGAGGATTAATTAAGGAAACTTTTCTAATCTGTATTGATTATTCATACATTCACATTCTCGCTCTTGCCCTAAATGTTTGTCAAAAAGTCCACAAGAGGGCAGTGAAGTACTTTTCGGTGGAATATGTGGACATTACTTCAAGCTTGAGAGACATTTTTGTTGATGGTTAATTTTATATATTTATGTAGATAAATATTTTTTTCTCAAAGACTTTTACAAACACATTTTCCCAGACATTACGTATATTTTGCTCCAGCTCACTGTGGTCAAATGTGGTCCTCTACATGACTTCTGATGCAAATGTACAGCAGCCTAAATGATAAATTACATATGAATGTGACAGCAGCTTCATCTCTGAAAATGCAGTGGAGGCTGAAAGTGTCAGGAGTGGAAGTCAGGTGCTAACCTGATCTGATGAAGGCCATTCAAAAGCCAACAATGACATCTAGTGCCTGAGCTGGGTAATCAAGCTGTACGTTACTGTACAGTATTTGTATTGTATGTCAACACATGGATTAACGCAGCGCTGGAAATAATTGCTGAAAACAGAGAGGGTTTATTAAACAAAGACAAGGCTTTTTGGAAATACAGATATATGACTGATGCAATGATTGGTTTAATTTGTGGTTATAAAACCACTGATTGGCTGTGACATGCAAATACTTATCACTTACAAGTAATTTAATGAAGTAACAAAAAGTGATTTAACTTAATTTTAATAGACATGAATGGCAAATAAGGTGTCAATTAAAAACAAAGGTCATTTTTGTCTAAAAGGAAAATTGTAGGAGATCAAATTTATATGTTGATCTAGAAGCAGAGGATATAAATATGTACATCTCTGATCAAACACTAATGCATCTTCAAACAGACAATATAGAAAAAAAAACTATACATTCTTTAACCAGTGCTACCAAATAGGTTTTTCACAGGTACGTTTTGAGGTTTATTGCCTTATACAAGATTCAAGCCAGCAGGGTGCAAAAACAATCTCTTAAAATTAATCTGGGATTAAAGAAGAGCATTTTTCCTTTCTCTCATTCTTTCCTTTCTTTTGTCTTTCCTGTCCCCAGACAGAGGAATCTCAATCTCAATTAAAGTGCCAGTTTGGATAAAGAAGACATTTAAATATCTTAAAATCAGACAATGAAGTTTCCTTTGGCCAACAATGCAACCCACTGAGTCACTCTGCTGCAGCTCCATCACCGTACCTGCTCAGAACCTGTTGTACAGAGCCTTTAAATGGCCTGTCATCCTTGCTCCATCCATTGTCAACCTCATTGTTATCAGTAGGACAAAAAAGCATGCACACCATAAATTAAGTCATGGGACCACTCAGGCCCTAAACTAAAGAAATGCTAGCTTTACAGCAGAAGACCCCATCAACACACTAAAAAACAGGCCACATAGCAATTGATCAGCAAAATTTACAGTGTTATAGCTCATTTTAATTAATGGATACACCATCTGGCCTTTGAGAAGATTTTTGAGATTATGCAAATGTAAAATTAAAGTGAAAGGTGTAATTTAATGCTTATATATCATACAACAAAACAAGCATGCAGGAGGAACATGCTTGAACCCACGTTCCTGCTCACACTCTCACCAGCATAGTTAGAACTAGAGCACTGCAAACTGGTAAGCAAACATTTCTGAAAAATGTTAGCATAGGCCTTCTGCCTGTGAATAATTTCTCTGATTGAGATTTTATTGCAGTTGTGCTATATGTGATTGGTAGGGAACTGCTGGGTGATTGCTGTGTGGCTCCTAGAGTGTTGTTAGATATGATGTCAGTGTTTGGATAAGCTACTCCAGTTTGCTGGCACTAGATTGTGGTTGGGTGGTTGCTACAGTGTTCTGAATGTCTGGCATGGTTGTCAGGGCATTTCTAAGCAGCTGGTTGCTAGGGTTGTACTAGGTGGTATATAAGTGGCTTCTAAGTCCAAGCTGTTCTGGGCTGTTTCTACTTGGTTGCTACGGTGTCTGAATGGATTGTTAGGCAGCTAGTAGCAGGTAGCTAGGTTTGTACTAGGTGGTTGTTAAGTGACTGCTAAGGTGAGTTATAGGTGGTTTCTAGGTGGATGCTATGGTGTCTGACAGGGTTATCAGGCATCTACTAGCTGGTTTGCCAAGGTTGTACTAGGTGGTTGTTAAGTGGTTGCTAAGGTATTCCAGGTGGATTCTTAGGTGGTTGTTATGATATCTGTCAGATGTTTACACTTGATTGTGGTTAGGTGGTTGTTATGGTGTTCTGAATGTCTGGCATGGTTGCCAGGGCATTTCTAAGCAGCTGGTTGCTAAGGTTGGACTAGGTGGTACTTAAGTGGCTTCTAAGTTGTTGCAGGCTGTTTCTACTTGGTTGCTATGGTGTCTGAGTGGATTGTTAGGCAGCTAGTAGCTGGTAGCTAGGTTTGTACTAGGTGGTTCTTAAGTGGCTGCTAAGGAGTTCTTTGTGGTTTCTAGGTGGTTGCAATGATGTCTAGTAGGCTTGGCAGCCAGCGACTAGCTGGTTGTTAGGGTTGTGCTTATTGGTTGTTAAGTAGCTTCTACGATGTTTTACGTGGTTTCTACATAGTTGCTATAGTATTTGACAAGTTTATCAGGCAAGTACTAGCTGTTTGCTAGGATTGTACGTGGTTGTTAAATGGCTGTTAAGGTGTTCCAGACAGTTTCTGAGTGGTTGCTATGTTGCCCAGAGTGTTGCTGAACATGATCTCTGTGTTTGTATGAGTTGCTACAGTATGCTTGCAATAGATCATGTCTGGGAGGTTGCTATGGTGTTTCGAATGAATGGCAGGGTTGCCGGGGCATTGCTAGAGAGCTACTAGCTGGTTGCTAGATTATACTAGGTAGTTGTTAAGTGGCTGCAAAGGTGTTCAATGTGGGTTCTGGGTTATTGTGTCTGGCAGAGTTGTCAGGCAGGGACTAGGTAGTTGCCAGGGTTGTACTAGGTGGTTTTTAAGTGGCTGCTAAGCTGTTCAAGGCAATTTGTAGGTGGTTGCTATGGTGTCTAACAGGGTTGTCAGGCAGCTACAAGCTGTTGTTAGCATTGTACTAGGTGGTTGTTAAGTGGTCACTAAGGTGTTCCAGGCAGTTTCTACACGGTTGCTATGGTGCGTGGTATAGTTGTCAGAGAGCCACTAGCTGGTGCTAGTGCTAGTGTCCATGGTGCTGATATATTCAGCACCATGGACAGAGGCTGCTTCATTGTTATCAAATATCTAAAAATGCAAATAATATTTACAGTCCACAGAGGGGAAAAAAATCTTAGTTTTATGTTGATATAGGCCTTATTTTTCCATTTTCTCTAAAAAAGTAGAAAAGGTATCAGACAGCTATTTTTTTATGATGACATTGCAGGATTTCAGACAATGATTTTCAGACAACAACAACAACAACAATAATAATAATAATAATAATAATAATAATAATAATAATAATAATAATAACAACAATAATAATAATGTTTCTTTCTTTTCTTTTCTTTTTTTTTTTTTTCAAAATACCGATTTACACGTATGGCATTTCCATAATTGAGCATTGCTCTTACCATATTAGTTCATTTCACTGGTGATATTTATAAGTTGGACGATATAATCTAGTGATACGGTCTGATTTTCAATAACTTGAGGTTTGTTGAGATGTGCCTGTAGTATTGCGGTGTCTCTTTAAAGGAAGGGGGAGTGTAGAAGAGGGACAGAGGAAAGAGATGAATAGAAGGCACCAGAACCACCTACCATGACCAAGTGCGCTGTAAATGTAGGACAGAAATTCGAGTGGAATACAAACGGATCATCAAGCGACATATTCGAGGGAAAACCATGTTTGGACGTGCCTTATCTGATTCCAATATTTTCGAATATGGTACCACATGCGATCATTGGAACACAGGAAAAGTGCTTTTCCTTGCAAACATTTCTTGCATTTTGAAACGGAAAAGGAGAGTGGCAGTAACATACATCCCCGTGCTATCTTTCACCGATTATCAATGGTAGGCATTGCATAATTCACCCTTATCCACCGGAGCCATTTGGTGCCTCCTCTTTGGGAAGAGGGGGACGCCAGAAAAAGACGACTACATCCAGCAGCTGCCTTCTCGTTTGGTGGTGGTGCCTGCAATTGTTTGGCAATGCCCTTTTCTCTCATAGGAAGAACTTGCAGACAGTAGCGGGGGAACAAGCAGGGGAAGGATGCATTTACAGCTGGATGTGTGCTGCATTCAGGGAGATTCGGCAATAATAGCAGCTCTAACAGAAACGGCGAGTGCGGCGGGCCTGGGAAGCACCCAGCCCCACTATCTCCTCCTTTTCCTCCCCCCCTGCAGGACCATGCTTGCGTGAGGGATGAGGCTGTGCACAGGGACACCAGGCCAGAGCTGCGGCCTACTTCTCACAAGAGCCGGTCTCTCGACTGCAAGATCTGTGAACACATTGCCACCATCAAATCAGCATCTTTGGTACGCAGCTCCCCCTCTCTCCTCCGTTTGCATAGAAAATTACGCGTGTGTGTTAGTGTGTATGTGTGTGCGTGTATGCGTGCTGGCGGCGGGGGGTGAGGAGGGGAGGGGAAGGGGTGTCTGTGTTCTCAGCTGTACATCTGTAGTCATGGCAACCAGATCCTGTTAATGGATGTCATTTTTTCCATCCTCAGCTTCCCTCTCTCTGCCTCTGCTTTTATGTGTGTGTGCATTGCATTTATATGTATTCCATATAAATCTCTGCCTGATGTCTGTTACCAATGAGATTTTAGTGTTTGTCAGATTGTAAATGGTGCATTTCCACATCTTCTCTCATGAAAACCTTAAACAGTCCTTCTACAGATTGGTTTGAGCTTAATAGTGGCATCATGAATGTTACTTATTCACAGAGATGGGAAGTAACTAAGTACAAATACTTTGTTGCTGTACTTTTTCAGGTATCTGTACTTGAGTATTTATTTTTCTGACAACTTTTTACTCCCTACATTTTAACACATATCTGTACTTTTTATTCTCAATATTTTAGAAACAGGCTTGTTGCTTTAGCTTTAATGTATTTTAAAGGAAATATTGATTACTATCATTTTGTCATTGTGTGTTGCCTTCCTAACATCAAAAAATGATTTCAGCCTTAAGGGATGAACAATAACACACAGAAAAGACAAGTCCATGGTGTATCCATCAGTACACATCACACATGACAGATGTAACAAGCCGACGTAAAAGACATAACATGACTTAACAGGACAAAAACGATGTTAAGGATGTAACAAGATTAGGAGATGAAACAGAACAAAAAAAAACAATGCAAAAGCTGTAACAAGACAAAAAAGCAGTGTAAAAGACGTAACATAATTAAACTGATGTAAAAGATGAATAAGTCGTAACAAGATGAAGAATGAGGTAAAAGATGTAGCAAGATGAAATATATAAAAAAAAGACAATATAACAAAAACAAGGTTGTGAGGTGAGGTGAGGTTAGCTTAGCACAGTAAAAGCTCGTAGAAACTTTCTTCAGGGGGCTACTTTTTACTTTTTACTTTTATGCTTTCGGTATATTTCAGACTCTGAACTTTTTCACTTTTACTTGAGTAAAGAGTTGAAGACTGTGTGTACTTTTGCCATCTCTGCTTATTCATCACAAATGGCGCTGAAGTAATTGATTTAGGCTGCTTTACATAATCAAGAATATGAATGGGATTAAACAGCAGAGCCTCTGTAAACTGATGAACTTCACCTCTTTTAATGTTAAAAGACTGATACTGTCAGACTTCTGTATTATTCATCAACTCCCTGGATTACTTTGCATGTACAGTGATCTGCAAACTGATTACTTTTCTGTACTGTGTGTGGTGTGTTTTCAGGCCATAGCCTCTGACTTACCAGCTGTCTTCTGTGTTTTTTTTCTGTCTCCACCATGCCAGTTGTTTCTCTCTGCCCGCTCCGTTTCTTTTACTTCCTGCTTCCTGTGTTCCTCTGTCTAGGTCATCAGGTAGATCCAGGAGCATGAGCAGGACTTTGAGCTGCGGGAGCAGATGTCTGGGTATAAGCGCATGCGGCGGCAGCACCAGAAGCAGCTGATCGCCCTGGAGAACAGGCTAAAGGCCGAGATGGACGAGCATAGGCTCCGACTGCAGAAGGAATTAGAGACACATGCAAACAACACTTACATAGAGCTGGAAAGACTGGCCAAACGCCACGCTGCTCAAACAGACAAAGAGGTACACACGGCCTCAACAACAGCAGGTGTTATTTATGAATGAATGATGTGGAAACTACACAGAGTGATTCAATTTCATTCAATTCAAGCCAAACTTGTGTTTGCGCAGGCATTTGTGACAGTTAGGAGATCAATGAAGGGTGATGATTTGAATATTTTCATGTCTCTTCACAGATGAAGTCAGTTGCAGCTGAAGAGAGGAGGATCCAGCAACAGATTGTTGCTCAGCAAAAGAAAGAGCTGACGACTTTCTTAGAAAATCAGAAAAAGGAGTACAGGCTTTGCAAAGACAAGATCAAAGAAGTAAATACAAGTTTATGATCTCACACTTTTATATCTGTTCATTATGAAACATATGAGATTGTCTTCACTCCTCACACGCTGTTCTGTTGTTTCTGTGCTTTTTGTTTGTGTTACAGGAGATGAGCGAAGATCCTTGTACACCCAAGGAGGAGAAGCAGGAGCGTCTGTCCAGGCACAAAGAAACAATGCAGCGCTCTCAGGCTGAGGAGGAAGCTCATCTGCTGGCCCAGCAGAGACTGGTCTACGACCGGAGCTGCAGGGCCCTCAAACGCCGGAGTCTGGTCAGAAGGCATGAGTTTGAACAGGAGCAACTGCGAGAGGTACTGTGACTTCCTGACAGTACATAACATAATGTGTAATCAGACCATATAGATATTCTCAAAATTGAATGTCAGATTTGGATATGACTGTTGGTGTTTTCAGAATATGCTTGGACACCAGACCATTTTGTGAAATGATCATTGCCAGTAGAGCTGCAACAATTATTTTCATTATAAATTGATCGGTTGATCATTTTGTCGATCAATCAATTAGTTGTTTGGTCTGTAAAAGGTCAGAAAATTGTGAAAAATGCTGATTATTGTTTCCCAAAAATCCAAAATGATGTTGTCAAATGTTTTTGTTTTGTCCACAGCTCGAACATATTCAGTTTACTGTCATAGAGAATTGAGGAAATCAGAAAATATTCCCATTTGGGAAGCTGAAATCAGAAAAAAAGACATTTTTCCTGTAAAATGATTCAAAACAATTTAGCAATTTTTCAAAATAGTTGGTGATTAATTTAATAAGTGACAACTAATCAATTAATTAACTAATTGTTGCAGCTCTAATTGTCAGTGATGGCCAAATCAAGATCAGATTCCACAGAAAAATGAATGAAATGAACATATTTATATGAATTAAAATGTCAGGGATAAGGCTACAATTAGAACTGGTTTTATTATAATCTGTTGGGGTTTTTTTTGTTGTTGTTGTGATAAATCAGTTAATCACCCTGGATGGTTTCTTCACTCTGCTACTCTGACCAACTTTACAAAAATCCAGGGGTATTCCATTCACATATTTATGATATGAAACAGAACCCCACCCCTCCGCCCCTGAAAATTCTCACATTGTGAACCAGGACCCGACAAAGACTTGGAATTTTTGCTGAGTGCGAAACTAGTTACACAATGGGACAGATCTTAAGGTGGTAAACATGGTGGCCTTCAGTACAGCGCACATTATGCTGAATAATATAGCTCATTCAGGGAAAGATTTTTAGTCTTGATTTTCACTCTTAAGAAATTATATAACTTTTAAACAGTCAGGCTGAATGACTGGTCTGTCCACTGACAGCTACAGAGCAGAATTCTGTGTTTTATGAAATATAACATTCATGGCACAAATTTACATGCTAAAATCTTTACATTTAGTGTGGCTATTGTTTAGGTTATTATTTACTAGTTTGATCTGGATGACCGACTACCTCAGATTAACAGTTTCCTTGGGAATCCCTTCATAAGTTCTGCCCCCATTTGCTCTGTGCAGCAATAGTTGAGCAAGCCTGGTACCCCGTGGAACTTCGGCCAGCTTTCCCTGTCATGTCTAGAAGGGAACTCTAGACCCGCAAAAGATGATCTTTCCCTAACCCTAACCAAGTGTTTTCTGTCTCAAAACCTATCCAGATTTTAACCACGGTGCTGTCACATTCATATGTCATATGATTGCTATTGCTAATGTTACCAAAACACTAGATTGCTAGTAAGGTAACCTTCAAAATGGTAGCTAGTTAGCTAGCATTTTGCTGACATTTTCAAGATGTGACTATATGATGCTTTTAGAGGTCCGCCAGGTACCAAGCTAGCTCAAGTGTTATTCAAGCATAGACCAAAAAGGGGCGGGGCTGAGGAAAGGTCAATTGTTGTTACAATTTAAAGTTGCATGTCATCTACATAGACGTATAAAAGAAGACAAAAAGTGAATATTGAGTCAAATCATTCATGTTTATCTTTTAGGGTCACAAAGTGAACAAACAAAATGGCTGAAAGCAGAATTTGCATCTATTTTAAATTAAAAAGGCATTATAACTCAAACTTCTTGTCCCAGGAGCTGAACAAGAAGAGAACCCAGAAGGAGATGGAGCATGCCCTGATGATCCGGCAGGACGAGTCCACCCAAGACATGGAGCGCAGACAGCTGCAGATGCTGCAGAAGCTGCGTATTGAACTCATGCGGCTGCAACACCAGACGGAGCTCGAAAACCAGGAGGAGTACAACGGTCGGCGGCAGAGAGAACTACACAGGAAACACACACTGGAGCAGCGGCAGCAGCCCAGAAACCTCAAAGTACCTGGAACTTTCTCTTTGCCATTATGTGGTGATTTAATGAGTTAATATATAGTGAATGTCATTTTAAGAGGTTTTAGAAGTCATAAAAGAGATGTTACATGTTTAATGACAAAAGGATTACATAATGGGTTTAATTATAATGCTCTGAAGATATACTCCATCAGAAATCTAATCTGTAAACAGATTCTTTCAAAACATTTCTGTGATATCTTTCCCAAATTGAAATCTTTTCTCCTCCCATTATCTTTTAACATGAGTTTTTTTTTTTTTTTTTTTTTTTTTTCGGTTTTGGAGTGTCTATTTGCACCCAGGTAAGAAAGTGCTCACGGCAGCCATTCAGTTATTCACATCCTGCTTCCTTATTTTAGCAGTAAAGTAGTGAAAAATTCTCTGTAAATATGAGGTTGTGATTGATGAATGGGCTAAGCACAGGACTCTCCTGCGGTAAATAGCCACATTAGCTATTTACACTAAGTGCGTAAATCGCATTGTTGGCAGTGGACACCTGGATGATTGCTTCTGCCCTGCTAGAGTGCAAATAGCTGCATTGGGTATTCTACCCCAAGTGCAAATAGCCCCAGTGGGTATTCCACTGTGGGTGTAAATAGCCACATCTGAGGTGCAAATAGCCACATTGCCTATTACAACATGGGGCAAATAACCACAGTGGCTATTCCACCCTGGGTGCACATAGCACTGCCTGTTATAGCTACAATGGACAGAAGTTAAGCTCACTCTCTATGTGCAAACTGAAATCTTCAATGTTCACATTGCAAACAGATAAATGAATTAATTAGGAATTAAATTATTTATACCACTTAATCAACTTTGAAAAGTCTGTCAAATTAAGAGAGATGCTGAAAATCATATAACTGTTTGCCCCCAATGTTGAAGTCAAAATGAACAAGTAAGAAATTGTGTTTTACCATTTGAATGCAACATGAAATTAACAGGACACTGACATTTATTTCTATTTTAACCCTCTGCAGACGCTGGAGATGCAGATCAAGAAGCAGTTCCAGGATACTTGCAAGGTGCAGAACAAGCAGTACAAAGCTCTTAGGAACCATCAGCTGGAGGTCTCTCCCAAAGGAGACCATAAAACCATCCTGAAGAGCCTGAAAGAGGAGCAGACACGCAAGCTGGCCATACTGGCGGAGCAATACGAGCAGAGCATCAACGAAATGATGGCTTCACAAGCGGTACGAGGATCCTGAAGCATCTTGTCATGAATATCAAAAGTGGGCCTCATTCATCATTTGTATGTTGTATATTTATTTGTACATCAGACTAATGGTAACAGTCACAGCTACATGTGCATCAGCTTTTTCCAGCTTCATCGCACATTTGAATTCCTAGAGCAGTTGTTTTTCAGTCTTTTGCAGAAGTTGTTGGCCTGTAGTTTGATAAATGAGGACTGACCTTTGCCTGTTGTTTAAGTGTGTGTAACTACCTCTGTCTTGCCGGGTCTCTAGATGCGATTAGACGCGGAGCAGGAAACAGAGTGCCAAGCTCTGAAGCAGCAGCTGAAGCAAGAGATGGAGCTTCTGGACGCCTACCAGAGAAAAACCAAGTCACAGATGGAGACCCAACATGAGCGAGAGCAGCAGAAACTTGAGCAGAAGATCTCCATACGCAGAGCGCACCTTGAACAGAAGGTAGGTTTAAGATCAAAGCCACTCTAAAATACTTTAAATAAACACAGCATGATACCATAATGTATGGAAAAATGACCTCAGGATAGGTAGGCAGATAGATAATTATCCAGAGAGACATGTTGCATGTTGACAACACAATTTCAGTGGCAATTTTGATGGGAGATTTTACAAGTTAGTGCCCTGATAGTGCCCCCTAGAGGCTGCAGTGTTCATTGCAACCTCAAAAACAAGGTTCAGTTACCTCTGGCATAGACATGAGAGTTTGTGGTTCAGATGGCAGTGGGGGTTTCACCAACTCCTAGTGGTTGGTTGAATTTGCATAATTGGGGGTGAACCTCCCATGATGTTACTCTCAAGTCTTCTCTGGCAGGTGAAACGAAACAAATGGTGACTGTGGAGTTCTGCAGCCTTGATCATGTCAACAGTAGAGTTAATAAAAAAGGAATGCAGTTCATAGGGAATGAATTCCAGTGACTTTGGTGATCCACTGACTTTTCATATAGCGCCACCTCAAGTTGACATTTGTGGTTTTGAATGAAACCTCAGCAAATATTGGTTGCCATGAAATTTAGTTCATACATACTTGTATCCCTCAGGCTCAAGGGTCCTCATTATATCAAAAGTTCAATTTATCCAAAACTTTTATTTAGTTTATGATTAAATACCTGCAATGTGTTTAGTGTTAATTAGCAAATGCTAGCATCCTAAACCGTTAAATTGAAATGTTACATTACATTAATTTATATTATATCATATCTGTTTAGCACCACTATGTTTACAATGGATGCAGACTCATAGTCTTATTTTTCTTTTCTCCCAACCTCATTAATACCCAGTATGTGTATGATACTGATTGATTAACTGATTACTTGGTTTGGCTGTAAAATGTATTTGTAAATAAAAATGTTTTGTTCAACCAACAGTCCAAAAAAAATTTCAGCTCTCTATCACAAACTGTAGGAAAAAAGCAAACATTCGCATTTGAGAAGCTGGACAAGGTCGCATCCAGCAAATCTGCTTGAAAAATTACTTTGATTAATTCATAATTAAAATAGTTGCAGAATAATTTTATGCTGATTGATGAATGGAGTAATTGTTTCAGCTTTATTGATACACTTAAGGTACAGAGCGCCACCACTGACAGTCAGATTAATCCTTTAGAAACCACAAATATCTCTCTAAATTTCACGACAATCTGGCAGGTAGCTTTTGTGAAGTGTTGGAGTTATTGACAACAAAACCCTGTTGCTACCAGGACAGATCACAAGCTTAAATTCAGTGTCCATGTAACATAATAACCACCATTTTGATTTCCGATTTCAGATTGAGGAGGAACTGGCCGCACTTCAGAAGGAGCGTACAGAAAGGATCAAGCACTTGTTGGAGCGTCAGGACAGAGAAATTAACACTTTTGACACAGAAAGTAGAAGCCTCGGCTTTGGAAGCCTGGGATCTCTGGACTTCCCCAAAGAAGACAACAGATGAAAGTGGATTTATCTTTAGAGGACAACATATCCGTGCCCTTTTCACGTCCACTTTGACCGTTTGTCACATCCATAGTGACGAAGCTGGATAACCTTCTCCATTGCTTTTCTCTTCTCTCTTAGATATTGCATCTTTGAATCGAGGTGTTAATGTGCAATGAGAACTTCTTTTGTGAAACTTGAAGAAGGGGGAAAGTAAAACAAAAGAATCTACAACAACAACAACAACAACAACATGTCAATAAAAATCAAACCTAGTCAGTGTAACTCAAAACTTTATGTGTTAAAAATAACAGACTCTTTCCTCCATGCCATTTTCTCCTTTTGGTATGAATTGAATAAATCAGGAAATTTTAGTAAAAATTGGCACTTTGATATGTTTAAGTAGAAACCCATCATGTTCGTATGATGCTTAATGTGTGTGTTAACATGGAGGGACATTGTGGAATGTGAGCTGCGGACTCCCCCGTGGTGTAAAGCTGCTTTGTCTTTTTTTTTTTTTAAATTAGTTTTATTTTATTTTGTTCTATTTATTTTATGCTCTGAATGTGAATATTACTGTATGGGGTCACTGGAAAAAGTCAGAGTTTTATCATTTAAATTAATTTATTTTGGTCATACTTCCATATTGTGCTTATGCATACAGTATACTGTGGTCCCTCACTTTTCTAGGCAACAGTTCTTACCTTTTCTTTTCTTTTGATATGTAGGATCAATTGGCATTAGCTTGATCAACCCGTTTATCTTATCACAACTCAAGATCCCACTTGGTAAAACTGCTTATTATTGCATGCACTTTAAGGACAAATTCAGGTTGTGAAGTGAAGCATGAATCTGTCAGAGATTTTAGCTGTTTGTAAATAAAAGCATTTTTTTTGTTTTGTTTTTGTTTTAAGCCTATGGATACTGGACACAAGCGCCATATTTGATATGATAATTTCACAAATGCCTTTATTTAAGTTGTGCCTGAAGCAGATTTTAGTTACGTGTTTGTTATTATATTTATATTTTATTTACTGAGGCCGGCACCATTTTGTTTTTTGGTTTCATCTAAACTTGTGAATCATTTAATGTTCACTAATCAAAGTTCTTGTAAAGGAAAATGGTGAGAATTGTGCTGTATAACTTTTGATATGAATATTTGTACATGAGAATATAGCTAGAACATACAGAGACACTGGTCTATTACTGATAACAGAGCTTAATGATAAAGATTTTGCTTCGTTTTCATTTTATAATATAGAGATATGGTCATACAATAGCTCAATATATTGCTAAGTCAAATCACTAGACTCTCAGATTGTATAAATGCTGGTGAATGGAACCACAGACTTCTTATGATATCAGTACGGTGATCTTTTATGGATCAACGGCTCTTACAAAGCAAACACAACGTGTGGGTCCAGATTGCATTTGAGTAATTAGTGTCTAATGATCAGATTTACATATTTTTTGCCATGTTCATTATGGTCATTGAACAGGTTGCACAATGTTTCCATTTATACTGAATGGAAAGATAATTGTTTGGTGCTTAATTTCTAATACCACCTTTAGCCTTGTAGTTTTTTGTCTTGGAGAAACGATTGATTTTTACAAAATGTAAAGCATTTTGAAACCCCCCTCTGAGTCAAAACACTACTAAGTTTTTCAAAACGCTCATGACATATTTAGAGTACCCCATGCAGTGAAACCCTCTAAAAATGAAGTATATGTATGAAAAAATAAATACTATTTTATCACGGGTCAGTTTTTTGAAACATTGTTTAATTAATGTGGTGGTCTTGAATGCAACCCTGTTTTCTTTTCATTTCAGAGCCACAACTTGTATTAATGTTCGTATTCCTCACAGGGCTGAAAGGTGGAAGAGGCCCCCTGAATTAACAAAGTATTTTAAACGGAGGAATATAACAATATTCAGTTTCTGATGGCAATAGAAGTTAAATGCTCTTGTTTTAGACGTAGAAATCTAAATTCTGAATTTGTTATGTTTGACCAGAGTGTGTTCTGAAGTTGAACGGCTCCTCTATAGATTTTTCAGCCTTTTACATTTTCACAAACTTTATGAAATTTGATGAAAACGTTTCTCATATGCAGTAAAGGCCTTTTGTCTGGTCACATGTAACTGAAGCCTTGCGGACAAATGGTTCCATTAAAAAAGTGCTATTGGGGTGCTTGAATAAGGTTTTGCCTGAGAGCTTCAGAACAGTTATGAACTTAACAATTTGTGTGGATTTTAATTTACTATAAAGATGTATTTAGTTAGAATAAAGGGGACTTTCCTAAACAACCTTATTCACCATTTCCTGTGCAGTTCAAAGACAAAATAAACGAGATTCTGATGAACAACAAAGGAGTCTCAATCAACATCCTGCATCTAATGACAGTGCATTTCTTGTTGTTTGTGGTTGGATTTCCTTGTAATGCTTTCTGATGCGGTCTAGGAGTTCTCACTTTTGCTTTTTCTGGTGTGATATGACCGCCATGACCTACATTGTATCAAATGCTGTTTATTGTGATTTACTGTAAAGCTACAAACGTACACGCAGGTCAAAGATAACTCGTGAAAACCAGAACCTTGAAAGGGGAACAGGAGGTGAGAGGGAAGTTAGACTGCAGAGTGTCCAGTGTTTTCTAGGCTTCCTTACATTTCAGGGTAAACTTGCTTGATTTAGGCGTTGATTGAGGGCTTTTTTAGGCATGCCTGTACTGTATATATTGGCAGGAATCCGACTGTAGTTTCCTTGAACCGTCAACGTCTGCGGCAACATGTGCAGCAGTTGCCCTTCTCACCGCAACCTCTCTGTTATCCCCTGGGGCAACTGGAAAGCCCCGAGGATGGCAGAAGAGTGGTTTGCCTTTACCTGAAGTAGTGCTGACAGGGTTGTGGTGCATTGAGTTCCCCCTGTCTTTTCTCAAGTAGGCATTGGTTTGACAGCAATGTGGCATCTAGTGTGGATGCTTGAAACCGAGACGTGATCACCACCAATATGAAAAAAGTGGGGATGATGTTAGTTCTCAGCTTGCCTTTTCACTTTCAGTGCAAAGTTAAACGGTTGTTCCCACACAGAACACAGCATGATGCAGACAGCTGCACTAAACACATCATTGCCCAGCAAGTGAAAAAAATAAAAATAAATAAATGCAAAAGTGCTCTCTTGAATGCCCCTATGGTAGATAAAACATAAATTGCCCTCTAAGGTGACCCAGTGACAAAGACAATGTGATGAAGTTTCCTCTAGGGCGACCTTCCA
Organism: Lutjanus campechanus; assembly: GCA_027495735.1. NCBI lineage: Eukaryota > Metazoa > Chordata > Actinopteri > Lutjaniformes > Lutjanidae > Lutjanus > Lutjanus campechanus. The sequence continues at coordinate 7,760 of JAJHUR010079527.1, read as the reverse complement.
GAGGAGACAATGTGGTAAAGTGCTCTTAAAGCGATATTCCACTTTCCCAGAATAAGCCACTCAGTATGTACTCACCCCTATGCCGATGTGATGATGGGTGAAGGTCTTCAGTTCACAAAACAATCCTGGAGTTTTAGGAGAAACAGGGTAGCAGCCTCATCCAGTACAATGGCAGTGAATGGTGACCACGGATAAAACGAAAAAAGAACACAAAACAAACACAAAATCCTGCATGTTTACATCCTACCGGCGGTGGTTAAATTTTAATGTCGCGGCTCACGGACACTTGGATTACACCACACAAGCAGGATGAAGATATTTTGTGTTTGTTTTGTGTTCTTTTAACGTTCTTTTAACATTTTATCCGTGGTCGGCATAGTGGTGAGTACATACTGAGTGGCTTATTCTGGGAAAGTGGAATATCGCTTTAAGGTGCTCCTCCATTGGAGAAAATGTTGTAAAGAGCCCACTAGGACGGCCCAGTGTCCAAGACAACCTGATAAAGTGGCCTCTAGGGTGACACTCTGGTGGACAAAATATGATAAAGCGCCCATTAAGTTTCCCTTCCAGTTGTGAAAATGTGGTAAAGTGCACACTAGGGCACCTATCCAATAGATAAAACATGAAAAGTGCCCACTATGTTGGCCTTGCAGTGGAGAAAACATGATAAAGCGCCCTATAGGACACCCATACTTTGGAGAATACGTGGTATTGTTGCCTTTAGGGTGCACTTTTAGTGCACAAAACATGGTAAAATGCTCACTATGGTGCCTTTCCAGTGAACAAAACATAATAAATTGCCCACCAGGGTACCCTTCCAGTAGATAAAACATGATCAAGTGCCCTCTAGAGAGCCCTTCACATGGAGAAAACGTGATGCGGTGCCATACAGGCTGCCCTATATGCTAAAAAATTGGTTGGCTCTACCGGCCTCTAAATAGTTAATAGTACCTTGTTTGTTTTTATTTCAGTGGTGCAGTAGTTGTTTTACTTTAAGTCACATTGTAAAGCAATTTAAATCTAAACCAATCTAAATGACTTTTTTCACCACTGACCCTCGGTCAGCCTGAGTCCGCCACTGTCACCGGCTATCTCAAAGCAGAAGTGATCACCACCCCTACAAGTCAGTGATGATGATGATGACGATGATGATATTAGACAAGACATGAAAAACCCAGTTTGTGTTATTTTATTATTTTACATAATCATCTGGTTCCTCCTCAAAACAAACCACTGGAGGATGCAACACCATCATCATACAGCATGTCACCATGAAATCATCCTCTGATAGTGTGAGCTCAGCCTGTCAGAAGCTTAAACTTGTGGTGTGATGACACTGACACATTACCTACTTCAGCTATGTGGACCCTCCCCTTTACGCACTTGTAAAAGTTTCTGATTGAGAAATGTGTTTCCTGTGACCTTGCCAGCTTCCTGTGCTATTACCCGCATGAAAATATTGTTACAAAAAGACGCACACATGGTTTGAGGAGCGGACTGAGAGTTATACTGACAAAATTCAGCAGAACTGTTTATCAAAACGAAGAGATGCATAAATGAAAAGTTGATATGAAGCTACTTCCCAGGGATTGTTTTCATGACAACTTCTCATTTATTTTCAGACCCTGTTCCACTTAAGTCTCACCTCTTGCATAGTTGAAACTACCTCTCTCTGACACACCTTGCAGTTTTTAGGAATTTTAGTGACCTTTGTGTTCACTGATTATGTCAGGGTAAACTTGTTGCATGTGTGGTTTTGTTGTTGAGATATCTAAGTCATATCTAAGTCAGTAAAGCCACTGGAAGAACCACAAAACCGCTTTTTGGTAAAAGATTTTTGCACTATGCCATGCTTTCATTGAATTTAAGGAACTTTGCATGTTGCTCAAGGGACATTTTCTCTTATTATGAAGAAAGTGCATGAGAAAGATCGCCACTATGCAATTTTGTGCACTGCGGTGAGCTCACTTTTACTTTATCACACCTTCTCATCCGTGCACTCTAGATGGCGGTAAACAAGCCTGTCAGTGAACTGTGTCAAAGGGTCAGGCTGCCTCAGTCCTTCAATTATGTCCATGCATGTCTCACCCTGATAGCAAGTTAATGTTCCTCAAGTTCCTATTTAAATACATTAGATTTATGTATAGTTTTCATGCACAAATAAAAAAGGAAGTGCTATTAAAACACTTTGTGCTACACTGAATGGTCATACATCTAATAATAATAATTAGACAACGTCCCTACATGCCTGTTCTGTTAACAGACATGTAGGGACATTGCCCACTTGAAAGAAAAAAAAAAAATGCACACATGAAAAAAAAGGAGGAAATTCTGGGAAATTTGGTTGCCTCACAAAGTGCACGTCATTTCCTCCTATGACAAATGTGTGGTTTCTGTCTTTTAAAAAAGTTTGAAAGCAGTGTGATTATGACGAGTCCGCGCAATGTGCCTGTGATACTGAGAGGAGAATGAATGGTCATGTAAAGAGTATGCATTTTCAACAGTTTATGGAAGCAGCAGCAAGTAAGTTTTCTTACCTCTACTTTTCTATTGAAACATAAAGAACAATAAAATACAATTGCATCTTTTCTTGCTTGTCTATTGTGCATGCAGCTGTGGTTCATTTTGATGTTTTACAGTTGCCTGAAACTGACTGAAGTTTCAGATTCAGTTTTACTGAAGTGACACAGTCTAGTTTTTTGGCATCACTGAAGTAAAATAGTTTTTAAACTGTTGGGGGAATTTGACAAATATTTTAAGAGACTTACAATGTTTGTTGGCATCTAAACATATTAGAACTATAATGTATGATTTTTTAAAAATGTGTGAACTGATAATTTAGCTTCTATTGTTTGTTTTTCACTTGCTGAATGCCAAATGCAAAATGAACAATCTATTTTTATCCCTCTTGCTTCCACTTGTGGCTTTAAGATGAAGTTCCCCTCACCACTGGGATGTAGGATAACCTTAACTGACCAGTTCCTTTCTCCTCAGCGTTACTCTCTCTCCTGCTGGTTATGGCTGTTGATTCAACAAGAACTGTGGCAGCAAGCAGAAACCAGCAGTGTGGGAATTCTCTGCAGCAGACTTTGAAGCTGACCAGACTCGTGCAGAAGGAATCTGTCGACTTAATCAAAACATATGTGAGTGCAGACAGAAAAGTGCTGGATCTTATTTTGCTGTGATGAATAAAGTGCTCCACCTTGAAACACAATATGCTGAGTATTTGTGTACCTTTTCCAGTGTTTGATTGTCTTTTATTCTTTTGCAGAAAGCCTCTCAAGGAGAAATGGCAGAGCTCTTCTGCAAGGTGTCAGTCAGCGACATTCCTGACCCCAACATCTCCGGTCTGGATCCCTCAGAGAGAATAGCGAGCATCTCCACGCACCTCCAAGCCTTCATCCCACATTTCAAACGGGTGTATGAGCAGCAGACAGACTTGCAGTCACCCACGAGCCCGCTACTGGCCGAGCTCATCGTCGTCAGCACTCGCAGCAAGAGCCTGGTTGCTCTCATAAACAGCTTTTATCAGAGCCTCTTCCCAAACCTGCCTGTACCGGAGCCAGCAGGAGGGCCGACAACACTACCTCCACCTCAGAACGTCTTCCAGCAGAAGGTCTACGGCTGCGTGGTCCTGAAGACCTACAAGGAGTTGCTGTCAAATGTTTCCAGAGAACTTAGGACTCTAAAAAATAAAGTTTGCAGAAGGAGGATACAAATGAACGCACTCTTCTTCTGAGGATGACCTAAGGCTGGCCTTAGACAGTCTGTTTCTGCTCACTGGGCTGATAGAGACTTAAAAAGATGAGTGAGTATGAAGGTGGCTGGCACATCAGTGTAATGAAGCCTATTTATGGTATTTAATATTTATTTTCATGTGTGTTTCTGATGAGAGGAGTGCTGTTAAAAGGTCAAGAGTGTGAAGGTATCTATGCAAATTATGTATATTTAATTTGTTTAATATGTTATGTAAGGTTCTCATTTGCTGATGTAAACTTATTTGCTGTAACCAGAATTATTAAAATATATTTTGCAGCTGTACTTCTTATGCTCTCTTCTTTTTTTGTGTAGTTGCAGTAATAATGCATACAGGTGTTCCCTATGATATTAATTGAGGTCCTGTTCCATTTAATGCAGCAGAGCCTTTCCAGTGAGCGAACATGCTCAACTGATCCTTCTTATGTCCCGCCCTTTGTGCTCTGAGCTCCAATAACAGTTGAGCAAGCCTGGTAACCAGCAGAACCTTGGTCAACTTTCTCCTTTCCTGTTTCCACATGCAATATTTTTTCCCCATGATGGCAAAGGCATGACCCACCCTACTCTGTCTCTGACTGGCCTTCCATGCTATTTTTGCCCTAACCATACCCAAAAAAACAACCTATTCCAAAGACGGCAATGAGCACGAGCCAACCTGGGTCAGATTTTGAAAGTGGTTGAAAGATGTCACTGGGGAACTTGTAAAAGTATATATCTTATACATCTTAAGTTAGCCAATGTTAACACAACGCTAGTTAGCTAAGGATTGGTGTAGAATAACAAGCTAGATAGCTAGCATTTTGCTAACATTAGCTATCAGATATACCTACATAGCTAACAATTGATGTAGACCCTCGCTACATAGTTAGCGAGGGGTTTGCTACAGAGCTAAACACTTGCTAACTAGCTAGCTAAAACCTTATTATATGACTATATGACACTTTTAGTCGTCCCTCAACAGCATCTTTTGACTATTTTCAAATTCTGGTATTCTTTTCAACAGAGTCGAGTCTAGCACATAGCATATCTAAATATAGGAAACGGGAAAAGAGAAAGTTGATCAAGTTTCCAAAAGGTGCAGGATTTAGGAAGGGTCAACAGAAGCACCTTGACTCTGTTTGATTTGAATGAAATAGGACCTTAATTTGTATCATTTGTAACACCTGTGTTTACCCTATTATTTCATGTCCAAATGGCTGCTGTTAAAAAGGTCTATTTCAGCAACATGGAAGTATCTGAAGAAGAAAAAAAGGAAAAAGTCTCAAAAAACTTAAGCCATGCACTATGTGTCTTTGCTGGACTCAATTTGAGTAACGATACACCTGTTTCTACACTATTGACTTCTTTTTTTCTTTTTTACAAGTGTAAAATAATACAAACGTAGTTTAGTTTTTGCTTGAAGCATCATGTGCTGAGCTCTGCACAGAGTCAGTCCATCAAAAGGGGTTAAAAGAAAATCAGGAAGCTGCTGAGACGCTGACTGTGTGATATCAGCTCAGAATGACGCATGTGTTCAACACAAGGCTGCATCAGATAGGAAAGATTTCATGAAACTGGCGGGCTGTCTGGCCAGTCACAAGGTGTGGGTGTGTGTGGGTCGGATTAACTGTATGTGTGTTTTGAACACTTGCCTCCTCATATAGATGGGGATGCAAGTGTGTGAAAGGTGGGCTGAGGAAAACAGAAGTTGAAATTATGCAGAAAAAACTTTTTTAAATAGAAGAATGACAGACACTGAATGCAAACTTCTCATCTCTATATACAGTGCATATTCTGTGTATAAGATAGATACCAAATAGTTAGAGTGAAGTAATGCTTAACTAAACTTTCCTCAGATCACAAGCTGTCGGGAAACTGGAAGTAGATGGGGGATTCACTCTAGGTCATGAATCAAGTTCCCTGTTATAACTCCAGCTTATTTAAAGCACAAACACAGAGGGTACCTCAGGGCAACAGTCATTCTTCAGTCTACATTATTCAGTCATTTTCACTACCCACTTAATGTTTTACAAGACCTAGTAGAGCTATGAAGTCGATCCCAGCAGAAACAGTTTTTGATAGTGAAAATGCAGACACCTTGAAGTCCTTACTGTAAAACACTCTCTAATCCACCTGACTTTCATGTTTTTCTGCCTGTTGGGGGAAAACCAGACAACCAGCTGCCTACAAATTCAGCATCAGCACAAAGAAGAACATGCAAACCCCAACAGAAGTGAGCAGGACTGGAGATTTAACCCAGGGCCTGTAACTGCTGTGTTCACCTGTCATCAATCTGCAACACAGTACAATGTAAATGTGTTGACTTCTGCACAACTGCAGTATACTGAAAATATTTTGTTAAACAACCGTTTCCAAGGTCAAGAAAAAAAAAATCACAAGGACAAATAGCTGTTTTATTTTTCCCACAATCCCATGTAAAGACAAGACAATGAGCTACACTGTCAGCTCCCCGAGGCTGTGCTTCAGCTCAGTGCTCGCATCAGTAAGCTAACATGCTGAACATGACGATGCTAGCATGCAAATGTTTAATGCTTACAAAGTTAGCATGCTAACGTGTGCAATAAAGCTATATTGACGTGAAATAGTACAGTAAACACGCGTTATAATGATAGTAATTAAAGTTCTGCTCCATTTAGGTCAAACTGCACGTTGGCTCGTTGGAAAGTTTTGGCTACGCTAAATGGAATGAGACCTTAATTAGAATCATTGATAACACCTGTGTTTATCCTACAATTTTATATCAATATGGCTGCCATGAAGAAGGTCTTGACACAAAGTAAGCTACAGCTAAGGCTCATGGGAGCATCATTGGTTTTGCAAAGACAAATTTAAATTATGACCTGATGATGGCGCCATACGTTAAGGGATGACCAAAGTTATTTCCTGCTGTTACATGCTGCATCTGTTGCACATTTGCAACATTTCTCTGCAGAACCAAAGAAACTGAAAAACAGAACGATGTACAACATACGACTGACCAGCAATGAACACAAGTGCTAACAATCAGTAATCTGAGCTATAATTACACATGACATATTTTATTGCAAAACATGTTCAGCTTTACAAAGTAAAAGCTTAAATAAGCTGTTCCCAAACTTATGAATCCTGCAGCAATATTTTAAATCTGAAAATGTTCTGTGACCCACCCAAACATTTAATCACAACTCTGATCAACACACCACACTAAGATGAAGTATTTCTATGTATATTTTTTATTTAACAGAACAGAATTATTGTATGAGAATGTGAAGACATGGAAATTGATGCAAATTAATAATCTATCCACATATAAGTAACAACTTGTAAAGGTGCATATCTGTCAACATATGCATGCATGCAGTTATAATCCATCTCAGCTTGGCTCAGTGTAATATTTGAGGCATTTTGCAGCATAAAACAAATAAACATAATATTCAATCCAACATCAACCTGTGAAAAAATCAGCAGGAATTATAATTAAAATATTGAATCAGGGCAGATAAATGAACATGTAATTTTAATTCTGTGGCTTTGTTTTATTGATTAAGATTACTTTTTAAAATTAATTATAAATATTTTATGGCCATTTCAAACTGAATTACAAAACTGAAAATTTTTCTTTATTTATTTTTAATGACCTCTCACAGCCCACCTGCAGTACTTGCAGCCCACACACTGGGAATCACAGCCCTAAATAATACACTGACATGGACTGTGTGATCTAATCATTCAGCCATGTAACATGCTGAAAAGCATTGCATCATATATTTTTCATTATATGAACTACCTGCTATAGAAATGACATCGGAATAATTCCTATCTTTCATTCCTTCATAAAAGATATATTGTTTGTGAATCAGGTGCAGGCTCATTATCATTTAACATGCTTTACAAAGTTTGACCTGTGGAGGGCAGTATACACCCATGACTGAAAACACTGAAGTATGAAGTCAAAGTGCGTATGAGTAGGCCTATCTTTAGACATTCTAGACAGTATTTCACTTGCAATTTACAGGAAATATATA
>JAJHUR010079514.1:0-12025 GCA_027495735.1 Lutjanus campechanus | reverse complement strand
AGCCCTGTATGTGTGTGTGTGTGTGTGTGTGTGTGTGTGTGTGTGTGTGTGTAGTGTAGCATCAGGGGTGTAGCCTGGGGTGTACTGGCATGGCTGTGCATTGGATTATTGAAGGCAGCTTGGGACCATCTGTATGGTGGTGGGGAAGAAGTACAGAAGGAGGAGAGGAGACTGAAAGACCAAGAGTTCTTTCTTTCTTTCTTTTTGCATCTTTAATTTTTTCCTTATTTTGCATCTGTGCAAACAAATGAATAGAACTGAATTACCTCAGGTTGGTCACCATGAATGCACCGTATATATTGTCAGGTCTGCTACCTTCATGTAGGACTGTAATAGAGGGTCAGGACCCGTCAAAGTGGTATGAGAGGATAGGAAAAAGGGAAAAAGATAGGAAAGGGGGAAAAAACACAGTTCTGCTACACCAAACTATATTTTTTGACGTTTTTTTCTTACTCTAGCGTTGCTCTGATGGCAATGTTAGCAGCTCAGCCGTTCCACTGCTTTTGAGAAAGTGTATACCCACCGTGATGCCACCCACTGGTTTGTGGGCTACCGTTTTGAAGCCTCAAGTTTGGCATTATGGCCGTCACCATCTTGGTTTTCTGGAGCCAGAACTGACCAGAAGTCTAGATGCCAGAAGTGGAACTGGGGATTGTACACATCGCTATGCCTTTATTCTGATTGGATCTGACTGAGAAGCTGGTAGTGACTTGTAAATCACAAGGTAGCCAAGCGCTCAACGTCATTTAAACATTGTCTTTTGGGTTAAAACTAATTGGCCCATTAAGGCTTTTATTTGGTCCAAAAATAGACGGTGAAAACTGCGCTGTGTATATTGACTATTTCGGTCCGAAGGTTGGTCTTTTAGTAGCCACAGTCCAAGCTGTACTTTGTATTTAGTGCTAATTATCAAATGTTGCAATCGCATGGTGTAACATGATAAATATAAGCTAAACATTATATCAGATAAACATCAGCATGTCAACTTTGCCATTGTATGTTAGCATGCTGACATTAGCTTCTGACTCAAAGCACTGCGGTGCCAAAGTACAGCCCCAAAGAGCTGCTAACATGGCTGTAGACTCTTAGGGCGGGTTCACACCTAAAAGTCTGGTTTCTGAGTTGAACCAGTGTGAGGGTGATACATTTTTTTCAGTTTTCAAACTGGTCTGGTTTGTCTCCACAGAGGCAGAACTCAAAGGTCACATAAATTGTAATCACAAGTCATGTGGTGAAAATGTTTATTATTGGTCATTTGTTACTGGGTAAACAGACAATAAAAGGCCCAACTTCTACCTGGATATCTTGTGCTGCGTTCAAATGGAATTTGTGAACATGGAATTATGATACTGAAGTCGTGTACAGTATGTTGTGGACCCGGAGCGAACAGAAAAATTCCAGTTCATGATGCTGTGATTATGACATGAGGGGGGTGTTCATGTGGACTTACATACATACAATACATCATGGATGGAGTGCACATCAACAGACGCTGTGTCAGACAAAGCGTTCCAGGTGCACAACGTCAAAAGTAAGCAAAACAACATGTCTGACCTTGAATAATTGATGACTTTGTTTGGAAAATATACACTAATTTGAAACCTCAGCAGTGAAGCTTCCATGCACAGAGGAGTCATGCATGCAGTCGGGGTAGATGGCTTTGCCCATTTTTGTTCACAAGTCGGAACTTGGTCAGAAATTTTCAAGTGCCAAGTTGTCTGGAGCGCAACAATCAAAGACCACACATATAAACATCCCATAAGACGGCATGTATTAAAGAATTTCTCACCTTGTTGTGAGTCCAGGTTTGTTGGAATGGCATTCACAGCCCACAAGACCACCTCTATGAGGCAGAGTTGAGTTTGAGTCTGGCGTTCACACCAACCATAACCGTACCACAGTGTTAAACACTCCAGGGTTCAGTTCAACCATAGTAAACAAAGCTGGCGTGAACCTGCCCTTAGACTAGTTTCTTGTAAAATACCGGAGAGTTTGACCTCTTAAGGTCTTTTCTTTAATTAGGCAACAAGGGTGGAACCACTGTAGGATCTACTTCAAATGAGTGGAAGTACTGCAGCTTAAGTAGTGCATTTACACCTAAGACCTCAAAGTCTCAACTGTACGGCATACTAATCAGTCACACAATCAGTAAACATGATTAAATGTGATGCATGTGAGCCTGTGAGGAAATTCTCACACAGGTCAGAGGTCAGGGTCAGCTGATACCAGACAACTGTATGATACAGAGTAAAAGTCTGACACCAGTGTCCTGTTTTCTTTTTGAATTCATAATCTCATTGTGTGAATCTGAGTCACTGTTTAATGTCTAAGGTCGAGAAAGTTCACTAAAGTCAGTATTGACGCAGACAGTTTGTATGTGGGCTTTCCCTCGAATGGAAAGTCTCAGAGGTAACCCAACAAATCATCTTGACGACCTATTTTCCTTCCTCTTACATCAAAGCAATTATACTGAACCAGGACATGGGCTGGTGAAAGAAACCTGCAGTATTACAGATAAGTGGAAAGCGTTCTCTCCACTTACTTGCAGTACTTATTTATACTGAACGGGGCTTGGAGCATTTCCCAGCACACATTGAATGAGAACCTGGACAGGTCGCCAGTCTATCACAGCACTGACACACACAGACAAACAACCATTCACACTGTGATTTCCAGTTCATCTGACCTGCATTTCTTAAGACTATAGGATGAAACCAGAGTATAAGGAGAACATATGAATTTGTCTATTTCCAGTAGAGGTGCAATAACCAGACTTTTTTTCTGCACATACTAAATCTGATACCTCAACCCAGGTATCTGATACCAGTGCTGTGTAAACCTCAGTATGTGGAATTTATCGTAAACATCCATCCATCCATCCATCCATCCATCCATCCATCCATCCATCCATCCATCCATCTACCTCCTCCTCTCCTCTCAGTATGATGTGTCTGAGGTAAATCACATGCCTAAACCACCTCAGCTCGCTCCTTTTGACACAAAAGAGGAGCAGTTGTGCTCTGAGCTCCTAACTCTGCCTCAAAGCTTATGACCATAGGTGAGGGTTGGAACATAGATTGACTGGTGATTAAGCAACACATCTCAATCACTGTGGTTACTAATTTTTAGGACACAAAGAAGCTGTATTTACTGTGGATCGATAACGTCGTGGCTGAGACCAGATCCACTTGATAAGGTCAGTATCAGGGTCAATGCTGGTCCCGTATATCAGATCAATGCACCTTCAGAATGTGGGACCTTCTTGCCTTGAGTGGACGTGAGGACCTGCATGTTGCTCAAAAATCTTAACTCTAAACCTAAAAATAAAAGAATGAAAGAAGAAGTTTTTATTCGTAAAAATGTCCCGAGACAGTGGGATCAGTTTCCCCTCACTGCTAAATGACGTAGTTTATTGCCTGTATCTTGAAAAAAAAATTGATATGGGAACCCTTTATTGATCATATCAGGAGAGAGAGGCGTCAACCCGGGAAGTGTATTGTACTGTGCTTTGATCCATCAGGTTTTCAGTTTTCTGGCCTTCCTTTACCGCACTTAGACTTGGTTCCACAGACTTTTGGCCTGCAATCCACTTGTGGACATCTTATAGATTGGCATGCATAATGTTTGTTTTAGTTTGTTCTAGTTTTTCATGTGTGTTTGTTCACTTGTGTTCTTTGTGTTGTGGAAAAAGGAGACAATTTTAAAAAGTTTGAGCCTGTGTACCTCATGAAGCACTTTGGATTTATAAACGGGCAGATCAACATTAAAAAAACAGCTGTGTTGTGTGTGTGTGTGTGTGTGTGTGCACACGTGCCTGTGACATATATGGTTGTGAACATGTGCATGTGTGTGTGTGTGTGTGTGTGTTGTGGGTCTTCCAGCAGGTCTTCTCAAGAAGGCAGACAGGCTGGCAAGCAGCTGTGGTTGTAACTCTCTTTCTCACACACACACACACACACACACACACACACACACAAAACCTTAGAACCCACACATGCACGCGCACACTCTCTCTCTCACACACACACTCGCACACTCACACACACACACACAAAACACAAGCTGTTGTTGCTTAACGACTGGGCTGCTCCGGAGCACATCTGCACTCTGCATTATCATTAGCTCTCTCCCGCATCCCCAGGATCGCTGACAAAGTGAACAATACCGACAATCACCCCCATCAGCTGTGGCCATATGGGCGCCATCCATAGCCGTAGCCCCCCCTGGCTGGCTGGGTGGGTGGAGGGGATGAGGGGTAGAGTTGGTGGTGTTGGGGTGGGTGGGGGGGAGCATAGCAGCAATTGTGCCAGCATCTGTTTGGCACTCACTTGCTCACTCGGCCATTTTTGAAGATGAGTCGGCCGAGCTGGCGATGAAGAAAGTTTCTTTTTGCTGTTATCACAACAATCCTGTGTGTGTGTGTGTGTGTGTGTGTGTGTGTGTGCGTGTGTGTGCGTGCCTGTGCGTGTGCGTGTGTATTTTCTTATTATCTCTTTTCCCACCCATCTCATTTATTACTCCTCCTCTGCTGCCCCTGTCTCCGTTTACACTCTTGGAAATGAAGGTACTAACCAAAATCTTTGAAATGTTCCCACTGGAGAACCCTTTCACTTGGAACCCTCTCAGAGAGTGCTACCTAGAACCCAACATAAAGGGTTATATCTTGAACAATCTGGGAAAGGGTTCACCCAGAACCCCCAGGAGAGGTTCAACAGCTAACCCTTCAATGGTGTAATGGATCCACCCAGAACCCACCCATTTTACAGTCCAAGGGTTTTATCTAGAACCCACCAAGGGTGTTCTACTGAGAACTTTTTATATTTCCAGGGTTTTATCTAGGTTCTACCGAGAACCCTTTTATATTAACACCTGACACAGATTTCAACAATCCTCGAAGAACTTATTCTTCCAAAAAGGGTTCTTTGGGTTGAAAGGGTACTTAATTGCACCCATGGTCTTACAAAGAACCCATGACAAAAAGGGTTCTTCAGAAGCTAATGGCTCTGGGTAGAACCTCAAACCTTCAGAAAGAACCATTTTGGAACCCTTATTTCTAAGAGCGTACCTCTCTACCTCTACCTCCCGCCCTCCCGTCTCCCTCCCCTGGACAGTTAAATGTATTGCCAGGTACGCTCCTGTCGGCTGCGTCTTGTAATTGCCACCACCTTAATCCTCCGTCCTAATGGGCTGGGAGGAGGAGGAGGAGAACGGGAAGGAGAGATGTGTGTGTGTTTGTGGTGGGGGAGTCAGCCCAGATGGCACAACAAGGTGCGCTCCACCACTCTTCTGCTAGATCCCCAAATCTCTCCCTTCCTGTGGCCCTCTCCGTCTTCTCTCCTACTTGTCTTTTCTCCCTCCTGGACTTTGAACCCAGCTGGCGGAGGTGTTTTTTCTGGGATCAGCAGCAGAATCCTTCACTGCTGTTCTAATTATCTTTCAACTCCAAACCCCAACTGTATATCATTCTTTTATATCCACATTCCTCTCTAACTTCTTTCTCTCTCTTTGCATTTCTTCTTCTCTCTCTCTGATGGATCACAAGCAGAGGCTTCAGTTGCTCCTTGGAGATTTTTGGAAAAACAGACACTTCACAGCGCATGTGTCACCTTGAGATTAGTGTTTGTTGATGCACAGTTTTAGTCTATTGGTGTTTTGGATGTTGTTCTTGTGCAAAATGTGAAAATGTTGACAACAGGTGTATCCATTCATTGATTTTTCTTTTGTTTAGCTATTTGCTCCACCAGCAGTTGCTTTAAACCCAGGAGGAATTATTTGGAAATACTTACAGCAAACTGCTGTGCAGAATCAGAGGGAATCATACATTCCCTTTTGATGTTACTGCACTCTTTCTACAGTGTAGTCCAATAGAGAATCAGAAAATTCCATACTTGCATACATACATGGTAATTCACACATACATATACAGAAACAGAAACTTTCATACAAGTTTACACAATTACAACCAAGGCCAACTCATGAGAAGCTAGTAAGTGGACTTTGTGATACAGTAAGATTTTGTCAGATCAGGAAGCAGATTTCTACATTTATGTGATTTTTTTTTAATGGGCAAAAATGAATAAAAAGACACGGTAGACACACCATGGGCATATCACCTTATTAAGTTCAGATGGCAAACAGTTCTCTGTTTACAATAAGCAGCAACATTATCATTCATTTATAGATGTTTCAGGTCACCTATTCACTCTACTTTTAGCTCTGTTTTGGTCTCCACCAGCTCCTGTGAGAAATGTCAGGCTATGTTCACCAGCTAGTTGTTTGTCTCTTTGCTGTTTTGGCCTGGCCAGGTAGTCTTAGGTGGGGTTATCAGAGTTTTTGTGCTTTTTCTGTGCTAAAATGCTTCACAGACCTGAGGAGATCTGCAGAGTCACAGGCTAATTATCTGTGGCTTCATCATTAGGGGGCAACTCCTTAAGCAGGTATTATATTTTCTGTGTCCATGAGTGCACAATTGTCCACTAGGGTCAGTGTAGCATATATCTGTGGCATAGACTTAATCATACAGAGGGAAAAATGAGAATCAGAATCACCACTAGACATGTAACTAATTACTTTTTTTAGACTAATAATACTAGTAAAATTAAATGGCTTGTTACTCATTACTGGAGTCTTACCTGAAAACAGTGGCAAATGCAGAGGATAGCAAGCTAAATTATTGGCTGTTCAAATGTTAGCTAGAAAGGTAATGTTAAGTGTAAGCTATGTTAGTCCTGGCTTTAATTTGTTGATACATTTCATTGAGAAGACATATCATTAATGTAAAAGACAATCAGGAGTCGGGACTATATAAGCAGTTGACTGGTAACTGGTTTGACTTGGTTTGTCTTCCTCGACTTACAGCAGGGACTTGACTTGACTTGTGTGATTCTCACTGCAGTACTTAAGACTTGAAGGGAAAGACTTGAGACCTGCTTATGACTTGCACGTTACCCCCACCTCTGCTCAGAGGTGCCAGTTTTCTGAAGATCCATTTGCCCTCAGCTGTCAGTTCCTGGTGTTTTTCCCAGCTGCCAGCTGATCTTCACCATCAGGGCCACAGATCAGTTGGTGAGGTGTTTTTTCTCTCCCTCTTAGCAGCTTTTATCCTGGTGAGACAAAAACAGGACAAACCAGCCCTCAACCTCTGTCCATACAGCTGTGTGTGTACATGAGGTGCTCATAGGTCTACATTCATAAACAGAGAACATGTTTGTATGTGTGTGTCAGGTTGCAATCCTACCCCGCTCTTCTTCAACTGACCCCCCCTTCACAGAGCAGAACAAGCGCCTCCTGGGCAAATATTTAAAGTCAAAACAGACTGGGCCCATAAAAAGCTGAGAGGTGGTGGTGGTGTGGCTACATCTGTCAGGGGGGAGGGAGGGAGAGATGAGAGGAGAGAACTGGGGGAGAAGAGGGGTGACAGCAGCTGCCGAAACGAGTCTGGACACTGCTGACGCCAACACCTGTCCATACTGGAGACAACGCGGCTAGCAAATGTCCAGCAGCCACAGCCCCTCAAAGATCACACACATGCAAAACACACGCCTGAATCTTTCTATCTAAATGTGGAATACACTTATCAACAAACACACACACACACACACACACACACACACACGAAGACACGCAGATACAGACACAAACACACACCTAACCCAGCCCTCTGTAGCCCACCACACCCCTTTCCTCTGGCTGACCCCCATCTGTTGCCTCCCTGGGGAGTGTGTGCATGCATCTGTGTGTATGTGTGTGTGTGTGTAAGGGTAGGAGGTCAGGGGAGGGGACAGGCAGGCGTTGGCCCCGGCTGCCCATTGATCAACAGCTGCTAGGCTTCTCATGCTGAGCTGGACGGCTGGGAAGGCGACAGCAGCTGGGTCTGGGAGAAGGTAAAAGCTCAGGGCCAGAGGCTGGGGGCCGAGGTCGGGGCCGGGGTCTGAAGCTTACAGGCTGGGACCAGGAGCGGGGTTGAAGCCGGGGCTTGGGCCACGGTAAAGGCCAGACATGAGTGAGTTTTCAGCTGAGGGAAGGGAAGCAGTCGGGGCAACAGGCGAGGGATGGAGCTGCCAGAGACGGGCAGCAAAGCTTTGGACGGCAGCCAGATGCTGAGCAGAGGACGGATGCCAGAAAGAAACAATGAGGGTAGATAAAGTAGAGTTTAGGCCGGGGTGTGACTGAAACAAACTAGTTAAAGTCATCCGGATGCATATAAAGAGCGTTAATACCTGTTCCCAGTGACCACACTCAAAGGTGAAGTGAAAAGCCTGTTGTCATCGTGTACCCGACATGATGGAAGTAGTTGTGTAGCGAATAAAGAAAGCTTCAGATCCTGCTGTCTTTCTCACTTCCACACACCTGGCCAATCACTGCAAGAAGTGAATGAATGTTGAAATTGTCTGTCTGGACGGAGCCCCCGGTTCTGACATGGAAAGGTGTGGGTGGGGGGCCATTCAGACACTGCTTGATTATTCTGTAAGCACCTCATTTGGACTATTCTGACAGGGAAGCTAGAGAATAATATGCACGCAAACTTTCTCACAGGGAATTAGTTCTCTTGATCTGAAAAAATATCTGAAAAAAGGTTCTTGAGTTAAGTATGTAGGTGTTTATGAAGAACTGAAGAGCTTTTAATGGCATCAGTAGTGCAAATTTGTGCTTTCTCATAAAAGTGCTTATAATTGCAGTTCTCAAAGTCCAGTGGTAGAAGAAGTATTAAAATCTTTTTTAAAGTAAAAGTAGCAATACCACAGTGAGGACATGCTCTGTTAGAAGTAAAAGTTCTGCATTAAAAATTTGAAAGGACCATCTTGCAGTGAGCTTACAGTTTGCAAACACCTTGTCTCACTCTCTCTTTCTGGCATGCTCCCCTTCAAATGTTGAAAACACTTCACACCCCACAGTTTTTATCAATCAGTAACAATAATTGGGGGAAACAACCAAGAAAAAATTGTCCAAGTTGAATTTTAGTGAAATAAAGGTCGACGCAAAATGTGAAAGGCTGAATTTAAAAACAAAAACATAATGAGTGTTATTTTCAGGTGATTATTCACTGATGAAATCATTCTTATGAATTTTATGTTCCATTTCTGTCATATTCTGCCAATTGATCATCATAAATCTATTGGTACGGTCTGTCTGTCTTGTCTGTACTCACTATCCAGAATAGCTCATTTCAAAATAATGTATATTAAAGCTTCAACAATTAATTGATTACGTTGTCAAAACAAAATCAGTTGCCAACAATTTTTTGATTGAATTGATTATTCATTTCAGTCATTTTTCAAGCAAAAATATTAAACATTTGCTGATTCCAGCTTCTTAAATGTAACAATTTGCTGTTTTTTTCATGCATAGGAGTAAAAGAAGAGTCTTTGGATTTTGAACTGCTGGTTGGACAAAACAAGTCATTTGAAGACTTCACTTTGAGCCTCTGGGAAATTATAATGAGTATTTTTCACAATTTCTTGATATTA
Source organism: Lutjanus campechanus (assembly GCA_027495735.1). Classification (NCBI taxonomy): domain Eukaryota; kingdom Metazoa; phylum Chordata; class Actinopteri; order Lutjaniformes; family Lutjanidae; genus Lutjanus; species Lutjanus campechanus. The sequence goes on along the minus strand of JAJHUR010079514.1, from coordinate 2,558 downwards.
TATAGACTAAACAACAAATTAAAATTTTAATATTTTAATAAATAATACATTTTAATAAAATCGATAATGACAATAATTGTTGGTTATCTAAAATATATAACTGAATCATAATTACTTAATTACTTTAATGTTCCAGCTGGTAAAGGTGGAGTGTACCTCTTACTATATATAGTGGCAGGGAGATCAATTAGGGATCATCTTATCTTAACCTATTATTATCATAATGCATTTGTTTATTATATTTTCTATGATTAATCTGAATCTACAAAGTAACAAAACTTATAAAATAAAGTAATAAAAAAAAATAAAATAAAGTAATGCAGCAAAAAATACAATTACCTCAAAACTGTACTTAAGTACAATACTTGTAAATGTACTTAGTTACTTTCCAACACTCCCCAGGTGCAATACAATGTATCACAAAAACTCAGTTATCAGTTATTGCGCTCTGTTACAGCAGAAATATTTAATATTTGCAACCTCTTGTCTTCCTGGACAAGGAGTATTTGGATTTTAAAAGTGACTAAAATAAGAAATACACTGACTTGAGTAATATTTAAATAACATCTCTTGTGCACTTTGTTCTGTTATTTGATTAAAGATTAAATGAAAGTTATGTGATCGTGTGTCTGCTCGAGTTTGATCAGTTCAGTGAAGAGAAAGGACGGGGATTATAACGCCTGAATATGTGCACAGCTGCAGATGTTAGAAATATTGATTGTTTAATTGTTTATTGCTTTTAATCAAATTGAATTTCAGGGTACTTAAGTATTTCTTTCTTTTTCAGGAATGGTGAATTTTTGAATTTTTAAATGTCCCTGTACAAAAAAACAAACAAACAACAACAACAAAAACTTCTCACAGGTTGGGTTTCACCCTTGAAGTTTTTGCCACAACTGCTGCTGATCGCTGTTTGGAGCGTATATACTGTGGTGTGGTGTGTGTGGGGGGTGAGAGACTAAACAGGAGCTGATATAAGGGCTGACAGCTGTTAACGGTGTCGGCCGTCACACATCTGCTGCGTTTGGGCTCTTTTACAGAGCGGCCACAGTTCAGGGGGTGAGGAGAAGGGAGGAGGGGGAGGAAGGGAGGGGCTGGAAAGAGGAGGAGAGAAGAATTGAAGCAGGTGAAGGAGGGTCGAGAGAGATAGCGAGTTAAAACAACTTTACAGGCTTTTTACAGCCATGCATTCCTCAGAGAGGTTGGAGTCATGGGTCAGCAGCAGAGCAGATCAGGTAGAGGTTTTCTGGGCTGCTCAAGAGCACCGTGGCAGTGGTGCTGAGCCTTAAATCGCCTCCATGTTTGATCCAGCCTCTTTAATGATACTGGTAGTGTTTGATGAGGAATGAAAGACAAAGGACAGTGCACTGAGTTTAATTAAAGAAGTAAATACTGCCCAGTTTAAGAGAGAAAAAGCGTGACTTGACCTGACCTTTAATCTCTGTGCTTTTCCTGTCTTGGCAGCAGGAGTTACGATAATATTTCAGATGCTAAACTTTTGGGGTGGAATGTCCCTTTTAAATGTGGTCTAAATGCCACTAGCTTCTTGACCTTTGCACACAAGTCAGACCACCTTAACAGAGAGACAGAGAGAAAATAACAAGAGCTGCAGGTAAACTCATCATATGCATATTACCCAGACTGCACGACCCAAGTACTCTTAACTTATTGAAGTTACATGAGACTACTGATACCACTATCTGTATCATATATGTCTCATATAGCTTAGCTTAGCATAAAAGCAGGAAACAGGGGGAAACGGCTAGACTGGCTTTGTCCAAAGGTAATAAAATGTGCCTATCACCACTAATTAACATGTTAAAGCTGGGGTGGTTTCTTAATAACCTTTAAGCTTAATGTAATTCAAGTTGTCAACAGAGAAAACTAGACTTACCCTTCTCCTCTTGGCTCTGTTTTTAGGCTTTAGAAAATCTAGCCTGTGATGGGAGACTTTGGCCAAGTCGCAAGATGGTTAATTATTGAGTGTCATAGCCACCAAACCAAAGCATCAGTATCTGACGACGCATGAATGAGACTCAACAATCAACTGTCTTTCTTCAGAATTGATTCCTGAACCTTTAAATATTGTATGTTTAATCTGTATAAAAAGCTGAATTGTAAAAATGAGAAGTTGTGATTTGACAGGTGGTTATGTTCCACACTATTTCTTGGCTGAGAGCAGCACTTCCTGTTTTGAGCTAAACTCTTGGCAGTGACTTCATATTTACCGTACAGACATGAGAGTGGTATCGATCTTATTAACTAACTCTCCACAAGAAAGTGGATAAGCTGGATTTCCCAAAATGTTGAACTATTCTTTGAACCCCTGTAGCTATTGAGAGGTCTTGTAATCATTAGCTCCACTTGTTTTAAAATGGCAAAACTGATCTCTGTCTGTGAATCTAAAACATGTTTGCAGATTTCACTCTCTCCTCTGGCTGCTGATGTTTCAGGGTGTATATTTGAATCTAGTTGTGTTTTGTCTCGATAACTAATATGTTTTTTTTTCTTTTCTTCTTCAACCCGAAAAGTTAAAGCTGCATTATCCACATTTCTAT
>JAJHUR010079511.1:0-10865 GCA_027495735.1 Lutjanus campechanus | reverse complement strand
AGACTGACATCTTGGTTTTCCAAACCCTCTGCCCAGTCCAGAGTGAACTTCTGCACTGAGAAGGTTTTTCCAACACCAGCGACGCCGTTGGTCAGAACCACTCTGATGTGTCTCTGTTGGTCAGGTGAGGCTTTAAAGATGTCCTGGCACTTGATTGGAGTCTCATTTATGGGGTTCATCTTTGAAGTTGTCTCCAGCTGTCTCACCTCATGTTGGGTATTAACCTCTTCACTCTGTCCCTCTGTGATGTAGAGCTCAGTGTAGATCCTGTTGAGGAGGGTTCCACTTCCTGTTTCATCAGTTCCTTCAGTCACACATTCACATCTCGTCTTCAGACTGATCTTATGTTCATCTAAAACCTCCTGCAGACCACCACCCACTACAAAGGAGGAAAAAGTTTGAGACAAAACAGAAAAATTGAGGTCTAGGTCTAATCTATACTCCTACAAGGGGCACCCAGCTGCTGTTCAACAAAATCCCGACTGTTTGCTGTCCTGGCTCTACAATGGTGGAACAAGCTCCCTATTGACATCAGGACAGTTAATTATACACATCTTTAGCATTTTAGCCTGAAAACCTAGAAACTAAATTTAGCACTTGAAGCAGTGCAGCTTATTTGATGAAGCTGATGTCTTTGCATGACTCTTGTAATTACTGGGTTTTATCCACATGGCTGAATGCACTTATTTTGAGTCTCTAAATCAATGTAATGTAATGAAATGTAGCAGGATACATTTTGAAGATGTTCAGTCTTACTATGTTCAGTGCTGGTTTGATTGGTGGTCTGCAGTTCAGGTCTTGTTCTGGATCTCTTTCCACGCTGGGGACAGGAGGAGTCTCCTGATGAACCATCACCCCAGTATGAGGTGATGCACTGTCTGCAGAACCAGTGTCCACAGCTGGTAGAGACTGGATCCTTCAGGAAGTCCTGACAAGGACAGCAGCAGGACACCTGCTCCTCCACAGTAACATGACTCCTCCTCCTCTTTCTGTAAAGACATTTCTTTATCACTAAAATGATTTGTTGACTATTGTGTAAAAATCAGGATTTGGCCAAAATGTGTCTAGAAGCTCACAGAGAACAGAAAAGGATTAAATTCAGCTTCCAGTGCCTAATGAAAAAGATTCTTTTTATTTAAACTCAACGGCTTTCATTAAGACTAAATAATTGTTCTTCCTATCTGTCTTATTATACATGTCATGATCTGCCCATAGTTTGTAATTAAGTCGCACAAATTTGCATTTGACCATTTTCCGCCCCGTTTCATTCTCTGACAACTTTTACAGTAAGTACTGCTCATGTGTGTTCCTTCTTTATCTTTCAGAACAAAATATTGTGGAGTCAGCATCAGGAATATAAATCTTTTTGTCTTTATCCTCATTGCATCATCTTCCATCAGATCAGTTTACAGTAAAAAGAAAACGTGTCTCACTCTGTGTCTGAGGGTCCAGGTTCCTTACTGAAGAGCAGAGGGTTCTCTTTGGACCGGTCACTCTTCATAGACGGACAGCTGGATACTGGAGACTCTACGCTCTGTTTGTTGTACTGAACTCTGAAAACATCAACATGCTTTTATTTATTCCAGTGACATACTTCAATTAAAGTTAAATTATGAACAGAACTTTCCTAATACAGATCATTTGGTGGTAAGTGGTAGTTATCTCACTTTGTGTCTGAGGGTCCAGGTTCATGACTGAACTTTGGAGGATTTCTTTTGGAAAAGTTACTCCTCATAGACAGACAACCAGATACTAGCAACTCTGCTCCGTCCTCCTCTTCCTCCAAGTCACTCATCTTCTCGTTTGAAGTCAGTCTGAAGGATAAAACAGAACACAAGAATCAAGAAACAATTTTGAAAGACAATGCTGAGAAAAAAGGAAGTAACACAAAATCTCACACGCACACAAATATCAGTCCAATGTCAGTCTGTTATTCTAACATTTCTTTACTCTACATTTCACAGGAAAAAAACTGACACAGAAACTTTGACTGTAACAATAACAAAAACGCTGTAGTAACTCACCCTGCCTCAGACTTCTGTTCTGTCGACTCTGTCAGTCGTAATCTGAACGGACTAAAGTTTGCTTTCAGGTTCCCTGTTCTCATGAGCTTGGATCACATGGTCATTATTGTGAATTCCCTCTCCATTTACAGAAAATTACAAGTCTCACTATGACAGTGTGTGTGTGCGTGCATGCGTGCGTGTGTGTGTGTGTGTGTGGCGCTCACACAGATTGTTATCATGAGTTTTTTAACATGATGTGTTTATGAGCTCCTCGCTTGGCTTTCAAGAGCAGATTGAATTAAGAAGCAAACTTATAACAGCTCAATATAAATGCAGCTATTTGTCTGTTTACTCTTCCTTCTTCTCTTGCTTCAGTAACTTTGTGTCTCTCTGCTGACACACAGCAACACAATGTGTCGATTTCACTGCTGCTACAGTTCTTTTTTTACAGTCTGTTGGCATCATCATTCAGTAAACTGAGCACATTTGGGTGGTTAATAGTTTTTGGTGCATCTTAAGTTAACTTCCCTAATTTTTTCTCTAAACAGAGAGTTAAAAGAAAATAAAGAAGCCAGAATGTTGTTGCTCGATGCTTTTCAATGAATAATTAGAGGAAGTAAAACTGCTGATGCAAAGCCGAGCAGGGAAATTGGGAAATGCCTGAGTCAAAATATAAGGTTTGATTAAAGGTCGGAGGTTAGAAACAACTTACTGAACTAATTTACGTCACAAAGATGGTCAGCCACATCTTCAGTAAATACCGAGTGTGGAATGTCCAAACAGGAAGAGCAGAAAGAGAATAAAAACCCTGGATTTTAGCAAAGTGGTTGGAGATGGAGTTTGAGTGCTGGGGGACCTTATGTTAGTCTGGACCGAAGAAGACTGAAGATAATTTCAACTGCATTGAAACTGCTGAAATTTTACTGTATTTTATCTTATTTCTGTACAGTTTTATTTTTGACACCTGTCATATTCACTGCAGTCCTTTCAATGGCTGTTATTTCAATGTTTATGCAAACAATGTGCCTTTTTGTCAGGCAGGCTGATGTTTTCCACTTTCATGTGAGGATCTGAAGGCTGTGCAAGTTTTCCTGTATCAGTGTACCTGAGAATCACCACTTAGTAAGAGCAGCTAACAGTTAACTGAAGCTGGCTGTGTGAACAGTGGTTATGCTGTTAAAAGAACATTAACAAACATTAAAAGAAAATACTCTCACTTTATTAAGTTCAATGACTAGTGTTTAAAACACTGATGTTAGCTGAGAAATTCAGGTTTATAAGTGATCACAAACAGTCCAGTCTGAGATATGACGCACTGGTCATGTGGCAGCAACCAGCCACCAGGCCACTCTAAAATCTGCAGTTTTATCTTGCAAAAAGACATTTATTATTATACACTAGACAATGTTTTTCACATAGGGATGAAGCTTGAGATCTTTTACCTCAACTCATTAAATATGGAAGCAAAAACAAAAGCACCTAATATCAGTATTGGTCCAAATTCATACACAAAATATACAGAAGAAAAAAGAACAAGAAAAGAACAAATACATGGAAATATAATCCAGCATGTTACTTAAACACGCTTGACTTAAACCTACAGACTGTTGTATTCTGAACAACCTCCAACATACAGTGTAACATGAAAGTTAACAGCAGTTCTTCAAGTTCTTTAACAGCAAGTAGGTTCAACACAAAGACAGAAAAAACAGACTTTACACGAGTTCACAGTAATGTGCAGTAAATGTACAGTTATGTTGTCACAATAAATAAAATCTGCAGAGTCACTTTGGGTTTAGCTTATCAGAATGAATCAACAAAAGACAGTAAACTAGTCTCATGTCCAGGTGCAGGTTAAAGGTGGCAGAGGTGTTTGAGTGGAGCAGAAGGAGTGGAGGAGTCTCAGTGTGTCTGCAGAGACGGTGGAGGAGGACAGAGCAGCAGCAGAGTCACATGATCCAGAGGAACACACAGGGATGATGGTGTTCAGACTGCAGCACTGACAGTCACCTCCACCTGTTGTGATTCCTCTGTCAGTCACTGCTGGATGAAGCTCTCCTCTCCACTCCACCTCCCAGTAACACGGCCCAGTCAGAGCCTCTCCACACACAAGCTGCTGCTGCTGCTGCTGCTTCACCCTCTCTGGATCATCAGGACACAGCTGATCCTCTCAACACAAACTCCTTCATCATCACTCTTCATCATCTCCTCAATCTGGTGAGAAAAGACAAGAGACAACAGAAGTCATAAATTGTGTGTTGGTGGAGCAGCATAGCTCGATATATCATGACAGTCATTCATTTTGTGATACAAGCACCAGATTTGAAAGATGTGCTGATAAATGCATTGGGATCAAATGTGGGTGTTAGACCAACACCAACCATTTTCCAAAATGGCCACCAGCAAACCTTCCTTTTCTATTGGACTCACATGTTATAATGTACATAATCTAGATCCTAGTACCCAAAAGAACCAAACTCAGGATTCTATGGGTTTTTGCAAAATAATTTAATTAAATGTCATTAGATTCTTTAAGTACTGTGACAAAACCAAATTTGGCACATATATATATCTTAGTGTATTTAGAACAAATCTGGATATTGGGTCATTGTAGATCGGCCTCCTGATCACCATGCCCCCGTGGTCCTTCATGTTTTTTATCCTTGGTGAGGATACATGTTATCACTGCTTCTGGTCAGACTGAATTTAAAACATTTCCGATGTCGACCAGTAGATGGTGCAAGTTGATAAACCACAGTAGATATTTAAATGGCTTCTGTATGCTGGGAGATACAGTCATTTGAGAGGCAGTGAGATGAAGTTGGTGAATTTGATATCATGTAAAACACTGAAGAGGGGGAGGGGTCTAACCTATACGGTTAGTATAGGGTAACCACTGCAAATATTAACTAGGTTTCAGTTCAGGTTTTACACCTTTTTAATCTCTGTATACAACATATTAAACAAAGCAGTCAATCAACTGTTTATAAAATGTAGTCACATGAAATATTTTTTTAAAAGTTATCAAATTTATATCCTAAATGGGCAAAGTATCTCTGGATATACAGAGAGTCAATTGGACACTAAAGGTCATATTTTGCAATAAATAAATAAATAAATTTTCCAAAATGTTTATATGTGTTTGCTCTTTTGAGTGAGCTGAGCTGCAAGTGGCTCTAACTCTTGTATGTGACAGTGGCAATGATGACTGCACCTCATATTTGAAATTACCATTTTATTTAGGAACACGACCCCCTTCAAATCACACAGTGAGCACAGTGAGCCAGCATGGACAAATTCCAACCATGTACTGACCTCAGAGTCTGGAGTCTGCAGTCTGGACTCTCCAGAAAGTCAGACAGCATCTTCTCTCCTGAATCCTGCAGCTTGTTGTTACTCACGTCCAGCTCTCTCAGATGGGAGGAGTTGGACTTCAGAGCTGAGACCAGAGAAGCACAGCTGATCTCTGTCAAACCACAAACGCTCAATCTGAAAATAGAAAAAAAGATGTAGTTAAAATATATTCATACTCTAATCTTAAACAGCAAACATAGTTTCAAGCAAATGTTAGTTATCAACAACTAACAGTGGACATTTTCTACAGTTTCTTTAATTTAGCAATGGAAGCATGGAAATATGAACAAAAGAACATTTACAACTTTATAGATTTAAGTAAAAGTTAAAACGTATAAGATATACAAGAGTTACAGAGTCACTGAACTGACCTCAGAATCTCCAGTCTGCAGTCTGGACTCTCCAGAAACCCACACAGATGCTTCGCTCCTGAATCCTGCAGCTTGTTGTTCGTCAGCTCCAGCTCTCTCATGTGGGAGGGGTTGGATGTCAGAGCTGAGGCCAGAGAAGCACAGCTGATCTCTGTCAAACTGCAGAAGCTCATCCTGTATAAAGAATCAATTATGTAGCTTTAGAAGACAAGACAGAAGACAGACCCCGAGTTTGAGAGAATTTTCTCTTAAGTATCCTCAATGAGTTTTTTTATTTTATTTTTATGATCAAACTAGGAACATTCTAAATGATAATCAATCGATTAGCCAACCCTATTTTACCCTGTTGTTTCAAAATATGAGAATTAAAAATTCTTTATTAATTATTCCTCTTTTTTCTGGGGACACCCTCCAACCCACTCAAGGACCTCTGTTGGTCCCCAGATCTCAGTTTGAAAACCCAACAGCTGTTGAACATTCTCTAGCCTGTGGTGTTACCTCGGTAAAGCTGGGTGTCAGTGCTCAGAATCATTAAGGTATAAACTGAAATACCAAGAAGTATTTAAAATCTCTCCAATCAAAAAATATCTGCATTCAATCCTTTTGGTACCCAGATCTGGGAAAAAATTACCATTTGTGTGGTTTTGCTGCAGACTTCATTGACTGGAGAAATTCACTCCTAACCTGGACCAAATGGTCAAACTCTCAGGGCCCCTGCAAGGGTAAAGATCTGGTCCACTGTCCCTTTGCTGGTCCTCCTGAATTTGTGGTTCAGCAATCGGTCAGAGTAAATTTCCCCAAGGAGGCTGAGCAGTGTGATACATCGATAACTGGAGTGCACCTTCTGGTCCTCCTTTCTGAAAACTGAAATAATCATCCTGGTCTACCATTCTGCACGTATTGTCCCTGACCTCCACCCAACACCAAAGAAGTGTGTCAGATAAGACAGCCAAACAATATCCAGAGCCCTCAGCGCCTGACGGCAAATCATATTCACACCTGGTATCTTGCCTCTGAGGAGCTGAAATAGAGAGCCTCATGTCTGCAATTTAGTGTCATTACAACTTAAACATCATATTAATCTCAGCACAAAGGTTTAAAAAAATGGTGTCTGACCTCAAAGTCTGCAGTCCACAGAGTGGATTCTTCAGAAAATCACACAACTGTTCCACTCCAGAATCCTGCAGGTTGTTGAAGCCCAGCTGCAGATATCTCAGATGGGAGGGGTTGGATTTCAGAGCTGAGGCCAGAAAACCACAGCTGATCTCTGACAAACCACAGTCCCACAATCTAAACGAAGAAAAAGTGAAGTAGATAAAAAATGCCTTATTTATCCGATCATTTTTGCATGCACAATTGCTATATATTGCTCCTTTAAGTATTTTGTGACCGCAGACTGACGCAAGAAACATAAAATTAATAATTGAAATGTGAACAAAAGCTAATCAGCAGCTTCAGGGATGTAATTTATTAACTTAGGTTCAGTTGTTAATTAAACATGTCAGATCTGCGGCAGGAACAGTGAATCAGTGAACTGACCTCAGAGTCTCCAGTCTGCACTGTGGACTCTCCAGAAAACCACACAGCACCTTCACTCCTGAATCATATAGCTTGACATTCCTGTTCAGCTGCAACTGTTTCAGATGGGAGGGGTTAGCTTTCAGAGCTGAGACCAGAGAAACGCAGCCGTCAGCTGTCAGACTGCAGCCGCTCAATCTGAATAAAGAATAAAAGATCAAATAGAAATCCAAGTTTAATCCATTGAGGGATGTTCCTTTAAATTATTAGAATGACTTTGTCGTCATCATGTCAGTCCTCTGCAGACGTAATCCAAATGTCACCACAGCATTCATACACCTATTCATATTTATTAATTCAAATATTATTTAAGAGCATATTTTGTTCACAGGCTCATGTCCATTTACAAAAAATAAACATAAATTTACAATTAACAGTGGCCATATTTTTACAGTTTCTTTAAGAAACAGGAGTCTTTTGTGACTGCAGACTAAATTTGGTAGAACAAAAATAAAAATATGAACAAAAAGATGGATAATAGTTATGTTTGTAAACAAATGAGGTTCAGCTGTTAAATAATCATATAAGATCTGCAACACTAGCAGAGATACTGTGAACTGACCTCAGAGTTTCCAGTCTACAGTGTGGGCCCTTCAGATAATCACACAGCAGCGTCGCCCCTGAATCCTGCAGGTTGTTGTTTCCTCTCAGCTGCAGCTCTCTCAGATGGGAGGGGTTGGACTTCAGGGCTGAAGCCAGTGAGGCACAGCTGACCGCTGACAGACTGCAGTCACTCAGTCTGAATAAAAAACAAATGATGTAGCTTTAGAAGACAATGTGCCTGCTTGAAATTATTGTGTTTATATGGAAACCTAGTGATGGAAAAAAGGACCTTTAAAGTCATTACAACAACAAACACAACAAATACTGACTCACTTATCTAGAAATAATGAATTAGAATCTTGAAATAATAATTCAGTATCTCAAAGTAATGAGAAATCTTATGGAAAAAACTGTCTGACCTCAGATTCTCCAGTCTACAGTCTGGACTCTCCAGGAAATCACACAGCAGCTTTGCTCCTGTATCTTGCAGGTTGTTGAAGCCCAGCTCCAGCTCTCTCAGATGGGAGGGGTTGGACTTCAGAGCTGAGGCCAGAGAAGCACAGCTGATCTCTGACACACCGCAGTCGTTCAATCTGAATAAAGAATAAATGATGTAGATATAAATCTATTTATAATCCAGCCACTGAACTGAGTCAAGTAACTTTGTGATTGTGTGATATTATCATGATCCACAAGCTGTTATTGTGGGTCATGATAATATCGATGTGCTGGTACTTTTACAACCTACAGTGGACATTTTCTATACTTTCTCCAAGAAACAGAAGTCTTTTGTGACTGCAGATTAAATTTAACACAAGAAACATGAAAATATGAACAAAAAGACATTTGTAAGTGCAATAAAGTATACTCAAAAGTTAAACAAACGTATAAGATATACAAGAGTTACAGAGTCACTGAACTGACCTCAGAGTCTTCAGTCTACATTGTGGACTCTCCAGAAAATCACACAGCAGCTTCACTCCTGAATCCTGCAGCCTGTTCTCACTCAGGTCCAGATCTCTCAGATGGGAGGGGTTGGACTTCAGAGCTGAGGCCAGAGAAGCACAGCTGATCTCCGACAAACTGCAGCTATTCATTCTGAATTTTAAAAAAAGTGTTTCTGTAAAGTTTAGAATGAATTGTGCCGATGTGTATATGCTATGTCAAAATCTTCTCTGCTGTAAGATTTGTATTGTATTAACCTCAAATATATAAGTAAGAACAACTGAGGCTCTTTGAGTTTATTCAGCTGTTTATCAACGCAAATTGTGACAAGAGGTACAAGTTTTACACCCCAAAATTTAAAACCCCAGTCAAGAATCAGAATTTAATTCATTTAACAAAAACATACATACTGTAAGCTTCAGTCAGTAAACTGACCTCAGATTCTCCAGTTTACAGTTTGGACTCTCCAGTCCAACAGACAACACCAATCCTGAATCTTGCAGCCTGTTGTAACTCAGGTCCAGCACTCTCAGATGGGAGGGGCTGGACTTCAGAGCTGAGGCCACAACTTCACAGTGAGTCTTTGACAGCCCACAGGCACAAAGTCTGTCATGACACATATTACAAAATATGTTATTATGAAAGAGGACACTTTATACTTAATGCGTGAATTTGGCGATAAACGGTTTCCTCTTCACAGTAGTGGGTCAACTAATCTTAATTCACTGTGGTTAACATGAAACTCTGGCTCGTACCTGAAAACTTTTAATCTTTGTTTTTTTTTTTTAAATGGCTATGTTGAGTGTTACAAAAACATTACAACAATAATTGCATGAGAGCAATGCACTAAAATACAAATGACTAGTGTTTATCTACACTGACTAATTATGTTAAGTCTGGACTTACAGAGCATATCTGCAGTTCCTCACAACTGGAATCAGCCTCCGTCGTCCCTCGACTGACGTGTTGTACTTCTGCAGGTCCAATACATCCAGAGCCTCCTCTGACATTTGTAGCATGTATGACAGAGCTGAGCAGTGGATCTCAGAGAGTTTCTTCTTTGATCTGTTCTCTGAATTCAGGAACTCTTGGATCTCCTGATTTACTGAGTGGTCGTTCATCTCCATCAGACAGTGGAAGATGTTGATGCTTCTGTCAGGAGAAATATGATCACTGTTCATCTCCTTCAGGTTGTTGATGGCTCTCTGGATGATTTCTGGATTGTTGTCTGTCCGACCCAGCAGGCCTCCTAAGAGTCTCTGGTTGGACTCCAGAGAGAGGCCATGAAGGAAGCGGACAAACAGGTCCAAGTGTCCGTTCTTACTTTCAAGAGATTTCTCCATGGCTCTCCTCAAGAAGAAATCCCCCAAGAAGTCCTCCAGTACTTGTGTGTTCCTGTTGGTGTATAAGTTGAAAATGTAGACTGCAGCCAGAAACTCCTGAACGCTCAGATGAACAAAGCAGTAGACTGTTTTCTGGAAGATCACACTCTCTCTTTTCAAGATCTCTGTACAAACTCCTGCATATACCAATGCCTCTGTGACATCCAGACCACACCGCTCCAGGTCTTCTTGGTAGAACATGATGTTTCCTTCCTCCAGATGTTCAAACGCCAGCCTCCCCAGCTTCAGAAGAACTTCCCTGTCAGCCTCCGTCAGCTCCTGTGGACTGGTCTCATGTCCCTCATGGTACTTGTTCTTCTTCCTCTTTGTCTGAACCAGCAGGAAGTGTGAGTACAGGTCAGTCAGGGTCTTGGGCAGCTCTCCTCTCTGCTCTGTAGTCAACATGTGCTCCAGAACTGTAGCAGTGATCCAGCAGAAGACTGGGATCAGACACATGATGTGGAGGCTCCTGGATGTCTTGATGTGTGAGATCATTCTGCTGGACAGATCTTCATCACTGGACCTCCTCCTGAAGTACTCCTCCTTCTGGGCGTCAGTGAAGCCTCGTACTTCTGTTACCCTGTCAACACATGAAGGAGGGATCTGATTGGCCGCTGCAGGTCTGGAAGTTATCCAGATGAGAGCCGAGGGAAGCAGATTCCCCTTGATGAGGTTTGTCAGCAGCA
>JAJHUR010079510.1:0-13154 GCA_027495735.1 Lutjanus campechanus | reverse complement strand
GCATAACTCACAGTGGTGAGTTAAAGCTTCACTATTAGTAATAATAAACTTGCATCAATTTGATAAGTTCTCAATCCTGGAGGGCCGGTGTCCCTGCATGTTTTAGATGTTTCTCTACTCCAACACACCCGATTCTAATGATCAGCTGATCATCAAGCTCTGTAGAAGCCCGATAGCGATCCATTCATCAGAATCAGGTGTGTTGGAGTAGAGAAACATCTAAAACATCCAGGAACACTGGCCCTCCATGGATTGAGTTTTACACCACTTGAAGCAGCTGTAAGCAGTTTGATGGTTTGGGATAACTTTCTATCAGCCCGATGTAGTTTACAGTAGGTGCGACTATCAGCACTTTTACACTCACTAGCTTTATCCAGACCTCATTAACTCTCCAGCACAGTCATTAGGTTTTTAGAGCTTACTGTTTAGTAGTGTTTTCTGTCTGTTAGCACAAGAATCATTAGCTTCAACCATTCTGCTGCCGTTGGCAAACAACAGAAATTCAATTAAAGGGTTAAACGGTATACATGCACTGAATGAATGGATTATTGGGCAAAAACAAAGAAGTGTCTGATTTTTCATACTCTGATAATGCCTGTTATCTGATAAAACATACTGCCTTATGCTGTTTACACAACTTGAGTATTCAGTTAACTTCAGAAATCAGATAATGATTAGTTTATTAGTGTGCATGTTAATGGATTCACTGTGATCACTCTCAGAGTATAGAGCTATTTAACACTTTCATTAACAAATACACAACAGAGTATCTTTAACTACGACAGTAAGGTGACTACACTAAGAGAGACGAACAATGGTATACTGGATGAAAACTTACCTTTAAATGTGTTGATAAATCTTCCTTCTAGGAAGGGTTTGTCTTCTCCACGAATAATGTGCTCTACAGCATCCTTATCGGGAGTCTTTCTCCTCCTCCTCCTCTCAGTCATCTTTGCTGTAATAATGCCCAGACATTACAAACTTTAATAAATATCATGTCACATGACTGTCCTTTGAACACTGAAACTGTTAATTAAATTAAGCTATATTTCATGCCAAATCACATCAGATATTCTGTGCCAATATTCAATAGGAGTGCAATGGATCACAAAACTCAGTTTGGATCATATCAAGGTTTCTGAGTCACAGATCAGAGTAATTTGTGGTTATTGTCAGTACAAGCAGAGCGAATCACAACTTTAATGAGTGCGGTTCAGTTCGACATTATTGTCAGTCCGTTAGAAAAACATTTAATTTTATTAAAATCAAAAATTAATATTTATAGCCTATAGGCTATAAAAACAATAGTAATTAAAATAGCCAGCTATATGCCTGCCAGCCGGCGCTTGTGGAAAGCCCTGAAAGATGTGTAAAATATTATATCTAAAATATTACTACACACTCCATGGGTATGGACTAGTATCTAAAATATTCAAAACTCAATTGTATGAGGCATGACACGTTCTTCCCTCAAGAAAGACCTTTAAAACTAGCGATACCAATACCTGTGAATTTCTACTACTTTATTAAAAACTATTTAAAACTTAAAATTAAAAAGCAAAGTATTTAAGCTCACTTTGCTTCAACAATTTCCCAAATTGCACAGAATTTAAAATGCAGCAACCGTAGTGGCATTTAACCAAAAAATACTGTGGATTTATTTTGCACATAATCTTACACAACTCCACTTTCATCTGCCTTAAAAGCAAACTATCTCCATACAGACATGGCGAGTGCTGCGTTTAGAAATATTAAACCGTGTTAAATTGTTAAACGTTTACCTGGCCGGCAAGTCGGTGACGCACATGTTAGCCATTTAACTATTGTCAGCCACATGTTAACGATGACGGCTAGCAGCAACACTAATAATAAAAGACGTTCTTCTTCAGTGCTAGCCTGCTGCTAATTTTACTTAGCCGTTCGCGTGCGCTATTTTTTAAAGTAAAATATCAAACAGTGTTGTCTTACCTGATCATTTTTCGCTTCTCATCCGAAATGCCTGTGGCTCACGTCTGTTTCACCTGCAGCTGTACATCTCCTGCTGATTGACATCGGCTGCAGCCAAACACAGATCAGATCTGTGATTGACATGGCTGCAGCCAATCACTGACCAGGGATGATCAGCCAATGAACTGTGCTCATTTTGTGTGTGAACGGCGGGAGTTTGTGTAAAGCTGGCATTGATTTGGCGGGTAATTGGCGACACACACACACAAAAAAAATGTCAAGTTTATGGAACTATGGGGACACTTCGAGAAAAAGCGGGAGCAGCTAAATTGCAGCCTCCTGAGTGCTCTACAGAGTTTGAATTATGGGGACACTGGAGCTGTCCTGATAATACTGTGGTGTCCTGATAATGTCGGTATGTAAACCGATAAAAAGTCCCCACAATCCGGATTAACCAACACACACACACACACACACACATACACCACAACACACACACATTTTCCAGGGAGGAGTTGAGTATACGTCATCACGGGGTTTTATAAAGGTCCCACCCTCAGGGTCCAGAGCCGAAACTGAAGCCGGGACGGTGTGACTGTCTGCCAGAAAGCCCCTGAAACACTCAGACGCGCTGCTGATCACTGAACACTGAACCACCGCCTCTGGTAAGACTTGATCCTCTCTTTATTCTCATTTTATTCCCAAAAACTCTGAGTGATCCCAGTCAGTGATCACAGCGGTGCTCTGTAATGTTCCTGTAAGAGCCTGTCTTTGTCTCAGTGACTCAGTGTTTCACAGGATTTACTCCCAACAACAGTGTGAAGCGCTCTTTTATGTGTTGCTTACAAGTATTTCAAACGAAAACGCTGTGTGATATTTGTGAAGCTGCCCGGTCATAAAAGCCACCGGCTCAGTATGAAAACATTGTGTAACCTGTTGCTGTCCTCGGCTGATCTACACACACACACACATTTCCTTCGTGTTGACACGCAGAGAGGAAAACAACAGGAAACAAGACAACATCACCACAACAGGACCGAAAACTCTACATCATCACTGCTTCTGCGTTACACTACTTTACTACTGAGGTGGAATGTAACTAAGTACATTTAAAGTTTTGTACTTAAGCAGTGGTGGAAGAAGTGTCCCGACTTTATGATGAGAAACTGTCACTGTGGACTAGCGGTTCCTTTAGTACATGCTTAAAGGGATAGTTCACCCAAAAATGAAAATTCAGTCATTATCTACTCAGCCTCATGCTGATTGAAGGTCAGGTTTATTTTGTGAGTCCACAAAACACTGCTGGAGAATCTCCCAAACAATTGAAGTGAATGGTGATGGAAAAAATAAATAAAATGCCTCCATGGTGCTCATCTGGTGTAATACAATTTGTGGAATAAAAAAATAAACCTGACCTTCAGTCAGCATGAGGGTGAGTAGATAATGACTGAATTTTCATTTTTTGGTGAACTATCCCTTTTAACCAGGTTGACCAACTACAACAATCAGATGCTTATTACACATTAATACAGCAGTAATAACATGCACAGGGACTTTTTTTTTGCATTAGGAGTACATTTACTTTTGATACTTGAAGTACAAAAGGGACAGTTCATCCCCAAATCAAAAGTAGATATTTTTCCTCTGGCCTGCTGTGCTATGTATCCACCTAGATAGTTTTTGTGTGACTTGCAGAGTTTTGAAGATATCAGCCATAGAACTGCCTTCTCTCTAACACAATGGGACTAGATGGCGCTCAGCTTGTGGTTCTCAAAGCACCAAAAAAAGAGATCGTGACCCACTTGCTCAAGTTGAGTAGTGCAGTAGTTTCATGCAGGAACTACTTTCTCTCAGCAGTAGAATCTACCAGAACTCCTTTTTTTTCTAACAGAAAAAAAGTTCCTATATGAAACTGCTCACAACAAGATCTGTGGATTATCTTGAGTTATTTTTGGAAAGAGAAACTGGTTTTGAATCCCCCCCCCCTTTCGCACTTTAAGCACCACAAGCCGAGCGCCATTTAGTCCCATTATATTGGAGAGAAGGCAGACATCTCTACAGCTGATATCTTCAAAACTCTGCAACTCACAACAAAACAATAATATAAATAGCACTAAAGATCAGGGGGAAAATATCTGTTTTTAAATGTCCTAACACCTGACAGTCCATAAAAACACACAGCACATAACAAAAGGCTTAGAGAAATAAAAGACAATTCACAAAATGGAAGAAAAGAAAAATAGAACAAGAAAAAAGAAAGAAAGAAAAGAAAAAAATGATTCACAGATTAAAATTTTGTCTTTAAGAAGTGAGCAAGCCAATTGCCTGTGGGATAAATTACACCATGTAGCAATACCAAGACCCTAATTTCCTCTCGACCACACAGTACAAGATTATACTTGTCAGGACCATGTATGGGATGATACAGTCTGAACTACAGTGTAAAAATGGGAGTATTCTGTATAGTCGTTTTTTATACCCCATGGTCTTAATGTGGTGCTGAAAAGTTTTCAAACTCCACTTGTAGTCAGC
Source organism: Lutjanus campechanus (assembly GCA_027495735.1). Classification (NCBI taxonomy): domain Eukaryota; kingdom Metazoa; phylum Chordata; class Actinopteri; order Lutjaniformes; family Lutjanidae; genus Lutjanus; species Lutjanus campechanus. The sequence continues at coordinate 8,675 of JAJHUR010079510.1, read as the reverse complement.
TGTTCCACTGTGGCTCCTGTCAACAGGTTACCATAGCATGAAAAGCAAAGCCAGAGTCCTGTAAGAGGGAGGAGACTGGGAGAGGGTTTTTCCAGGCAAACACTGGCAATTACATCATGTGGCTGCAGCGAGACAGTGCAGGGCAGGCAGGTGGTTACCAAACCCTTTCTAGAAGTAGGTCGAACTTACTGGGAGTGGTAATGCAGGCTGACTCTGTCCTGACTTCCTTATCTCCTCGCACAAACTCTCAACGGCTGCCTCTCTGCAGGTCAGGCTGCTCTCACAATGGAAGATTAGTGTTGATAACTGCAGTGTCGTTATTATTATCACTAGTACAGGGCTGCCAATCTCACTGTGCTGTAGAAGTAGTAGAAGAAGTTACACTAGCAATAACTGTAGGCTGATATTAGGATACAGGCTTGAGGAGTAATGGATTACATGTAATGGGATTACGGAATCTGGATACAGATTTAAAAAAAAGACATTATAATGCACTGTATATATTTCTCCATATTTTTGGACCTATTTTTCAACTGACAAGATTCTGATGGGATTAATTAATCAATTAATCATTTTGAGGTAATTCAGATTAATCAATAATGAAAATAGTCTTTACAGGAAAGACTTGAAAAATACATCCAAACATGTGGAGTGCACAGATAGGACCATGCGCTCCATAAGTTTGGATCTGTTTTTCAATTGACAAGACTGTGACAGGATTAATTAATCAATTAATGGTTTCGGAGGTAATTCAAAAGTAATGGAAAGTAATCAAGTTACATTAATTTAATACTGAGATACTGGGATTTATTACTGACTACATATTTTAACAGGTAATCAGTTACTGTTTTGGAATACAGTTTTAAAGTTACCCTCCCAACCCTGTTAGGATATTATTAGCAGCTGAGGTAATGGCAGAAGTTTAGGTAGTAGTTAGTAGTGAAAAAAGTCTAATAACACTAGCAGTGGTGGCACAGGTAGCGTAATAGAGATCCTTTAGCCCACTTTGATACACGTGGCAGTACAGCAGTGTAAAAATACTTATTTATTCACTTTCTTGATGATGAGTAAAGTTAGATGATAAGGTCAGTATTATTTCTCTCTGTTAAATTTGAAGCTGCTGCCAGCAGCCATTAGCTTAGCGTAGCATAAGATCTGGTAACATATTAGCTGATCGAGTTTCATTGTGGTTAATGTACCATGTTTTGATAAGGAACATGTGGAATTAAAAAGAATGTTTGGAATGAAAAACGCTGTCCATCACGAGTCTGAAAATGAAAATGGAATCAGGGCTAGAAGTGCTAAATTTGCAAAGTTCGCTAAATTTGTGGAGTAACAATACTCTTAGGTAGATGGATTTTTTAAAAAGCCTTTTTTTAACCTTTGGACAAAGCCAGGCTAGCTGTTTCCCTTTTTCACCAGTCTTTGTGCTAAGCTAAGCGATCCAGCTTCTGGCTGTAGCTTCAAAATGAATACAGATATGAGATTAAGAATAAATTCCAAAATGGTGGCCAGTTTTGTAAGTAAAAGCAAAATGTAACTAACATAGGTGGTCAATAGTACGAGATTGAGGTTGTGTCCTCTTACAAATAAAGTTTATCAGAGATCAGGGGTGCCATGCTATTGTAGCAGTTGTGTACTCTCTTGTGTTGCGCGATTAATTGCATTTGTTAGCTCCAACCAGCCGTTTATTCTGATAACAACAGGTTCACATTAGGTGTCTCACAACCAACTTTGTAGTAATAAGCACTAAACATTGCACAGGACACATCAGACTGGTAACAGTATGGGGGTGCACCCTTCAAGTCTGCTGGGGGCCCATAGAGGGCGCTCAGGTTTCACAAAAAAACCCACCAGGCCCAGCGGGGAACTAATAATAATACATTATAAACAAAATTGACCAAAATAAAGTAGTAAAGGCACAAAATGGCTAGTAATGGCAAGTGAAGTCATTAACTCAGCTACACCAGCATGACAACTGTAGCAACTGATTGAAGCTGAAAATGTCAGAACAAGGAATACTGATTATTGATCTATGCATCAGACTGTACTTCAATGCAGATCTAACAGGCAGAAATCTCATTGTGTTGTTCTGTCAGAGATAACATTCAAATCAGCTGCTCTCTTGATTCACAGGAAGAAACGTTGGTGAAGTTTCCATTTTGGATGAGCCTGTAAAAACAGAGAAGTTCCACATTTAGTCCTTATTTCTGGATTTCTGGAAGAGTTCTGTTAAAAACTAACATCTTCCACACTTGGACACTGAGCAGCTCTAACAGAGCTGTTGGGTGGAACTTGTTTTGATCTCGTAGGGATATACAATTTTGTACCAAGGCACTACAACAGAAGAGACACTTATTGTGGTGGAGACTGAGCTAAGCCTGGACCCTTTGGACGTTGTCCGGCGTGTCAAAGACCATGCTGTACCTGAAGAAATACTTCACAGAGGGCCTTATCCAGATGGCCATCCTGCTCAGCCTGTGTGGAATGAGGGTTGATGTGGGACTGGATCCCTACCTGCCTCCTTCCCTGCATGAGATGATCCTGGGTCCGACCTCAGCGCTGACCCAGACCCAGTTCCACAACCTCCGCAACCGCCTGGAGGACGGCCATGGCCTGCATCCCAAGAGTGTGGACCTGGACGGTTTCTTCACGGCACGAAGGCTGCTGGGCTGGGTCCACTCCCTGGATAGACTACAGGTAGAACATGTCCCTCTCCTTAGTTACCTCCACCAAGGAGATTATGTTTTTTGGTTTGGTTTGTTTGTTTGTCTGTTTTGTCAGCAGGATTATGGAAATGTACTGGCCCAATTTTCATGACACTTAGTGGAAGGGTGTAGCTTGAGCCAATAAAGAACCCATTAAAATTTGGAGAGGATCCAAATCACAGGCTGGATACACTAATTATTTTTCACTTTCAGTAACAGTGGTCATTTGGCCTTGGAGGGCTAAATGCAAACAATTTAAAAATGTGTTCACAGCCTTCAAAATCTAAAAGTAATTGTTGTTTTAAAATATTTTTTTATTTTTTTTGTGCCCCAGATTTCCATCAATTCTGTCAGATTTTTACAAAAAATGTGATTTACGGTTAGCTATATGCTAAGTATCCCTGTCTCACTTCCTGGTTTTTGAAAAAAGGCGGGAATAAAAAAGGCGGGAATACTGCTGAAGCACTGGTAAACGTTATATTTTTTGATAAATTCATTCCATAATATTACTATCAGATGTGTCTCAACTGTAACATGTCAATTCTGTAGCCCTTCTAAATCAGAGCTAAATAAGGTTTAAAAATATGTATTTTGATCAGCAGTAAGAGAACTCTTGAAAATGTAAAATGACTACACACCATGACTCTGCTGTGAAAGGAAATAATGTAACCGTAAGACATCAAATCTATCCAGGTTTATATCTGATGGAGTTGACATGAACTGGCACAACTGTAACTTCTCCACTTGTAACAACATTCTACAAATGTGTTGAATTTTCCAATGCTTCATACCTCTCTCCACAGGTTCCTCAGGCAGAGCTGGAGACGTGGCTGGTCCAGCGGGAACCAGATTCTCTCCCCGTGGGATTTCCAGACCAGACCTCCCCACTGGTGAGAGCACCTGCTGGAGTGGAGAGAGACTGGATTGCCCCATCTGTGGAACCCAGAGCAGCACTTGGAAGCCTGCAGGAAGAGGAAGAGGAGGAGGAGGATAAAGAGGTATGGCTGTTTGACTCTCACTGTGTTTAAGAACATGTCGGGTATGTGTTTTGGGTTGTTCTCATCCATCAGCACCCCAGGAAGGACTACTGGCAGCTATGGGTTTAGGTGTGACAACAGCGAGAAGTGTCCATGGAAGTATTGATCTGATTGGTTGAAGTTAGCCCATGTTCAGTTTCATGTAGCAACTATTTTCTTTGTACCAAAGTACACCTGCCAACTGTGTCACTGAGCAGAAGGAAACGTGCATCTACTCATGGACAACAGGTTACAGCTCAGATGCTTGGTGTGCAATAGAAAGAAAGTAGTTCCTACGTGAAACTGCTCACAACAGGATGTAAACAGAAATGGTGCCCTCCTCAGCTGAGCTGTAACCTCTCATCCATGATTAGATGCATGCTCCCTTCTGCACCATGATACAGTTGGTGGCCTAAAAAGGTTCCAGACCCAAAGTGTCATTATCACAAGTCCAAGTGACTTCTTTTAGTCTGCAGTAACTTAATTTAACTTAAACAAGAAACCCAGATCGATTATTTACGGTGACCGACAAGTACAAACGCGCTGTATATACAGATAGGCACTGCAAATACAGAAACGCGCTGCATATAAGAAAACTGATGCAAAAGGAAAACACTGCAAATACAGAAACGTGCTGCATAAACAGAAATGTGCTGCAAATACAGAAACGCACTGCAAATAAGAAAACAAATGCAAAAAGACTTTCATAATACAGTAAAAGATGAGGGCCACACGTGGAAAAGAAAGAAAGAAAGAAAGAAAAAGAAAAAAGAATACATACTTTTTCATGTAGCCTCTCCCGACTCCAATTTTCCACCCACCAATAACTTTCTTCTTCTCATTCACTCATCTGCTCCACACGTTGATACGTCCATAAAGAATTATATCCGTTCTCATCAAACAGGAATTCAATTCTACAATTTTTCTCTAAAAACAGAAGCAGAGAGTCTGAGAACGAAATTCTTCAAGTTTCCTGTTGCACCAAAAGCGAAGGAGGTTCACTTTAAGGTTCTCAATGAAATATACCCCTCTGCTGAATTCTTAAGACATCATTTTGGTTTTGATCATAATAACTGCTCGTTCTGTGATGAACACATTGAAACTACAGAACATTTATTTTATGAATGTAATTTTGCTCACGCCTTTTGGGATGATTTGCATTTTGTTTCCTAAATTTGTCAATTTCTCTAATCTAACAAAGGAAAATGTTTTGTTTGGTTTACCTGTGGAAGATCTGTTACATTACCTGTCAATCAACTCAATTATCATTCTTGAAAAGTTTTTTATACACAAAAACAGATTCATGAAATCCAAACCAAATTTCTCTGTTTTTCATAAAGAAATGTGTCATTACTTTTCATCACTGAAATATATGGAGAAAAAGAATGCAATGAAACTTTGCAAGTTAGTAGAGGATCTTAACCTTACAGAGAACCCCGAGTTCCATCCTCTTATTCCCTACTGAGCTTCTTCTTATTTATTTATGTGCTTTTTTTACCACACTGTACTATGCCAATTTGTATTGTAAATTTGCTAATAAATAAATAAATAAAAATTTAAAAAAAAACAAAAAAAACGTTGATACGTCCGTTGTCAGTCCTTGGGTGGAAGCTCAGCACTGCCTCTAGAGGCCTGGAGCACTTCCCTTGTATGACTGGATATGCAGCGTTTTCTTTTTGCATTTGTTTTCCTATATGCAGCGCGTGTCTGTATGTGTAGCACGTTTCTGTTTATGCAGCGTGTTTCTGTACTTGTCGGCCACCGTAATTATTGCTGTAGAAAACTGATATTTCAAGAGCGCATGTGCAGTTCATTTAAAACAACGAAAACAAAGACATGACGAGATGAAAACAACTTAAAAAGATGTAACAAGACGAAAACAATATAAAAGATGTAACAAGCCAAAAACAATGTAAAAAGACATCAAAAGATGAAAACAACATAAAAGGTTGAAACAAGACAAAAACAATATTAAAAGGCAAAACAAAATGAAAATGTCATGAAAGATGTAACAAAACAAAAACAACATTAAAAGATTTAACAAAATGAGAATGACAAGTCAAAAACGACATCAAAGATGTAACAAGATGAAAATGACATAACAAGACAACAAACAAACATAAAAGACAGAACTGATGTAACTAGATGAAAACAACATTATAAGTCATAACAAGACAAAATTGAGTAAAAAACAGGACATTGCAACATAAAAACAATATAAAAAAAATGAAACAGAGAAGTGTCAGAGTCAGAGGAGTCAGCAGAAACTTTTACTTTTACTTTTACCAGAGTCTTTTTGTACACAAGTATCTGTACTGAGTACAGAATGTGTGTACTTTTGTCACCTCAGATTGTACTATGACACCAAAGTGTTTCTTCTAGAAGAAGCATTAATAACAATGTTTAGGAATGAAAAAAGACTCAGCTATTTATTTATATTTCAATGATATGAATTATTGGTGTGGACAGGAGCACTAAAACTGAGTGTAATGTCATGTGAGATAATGAGTCAGAGTTTGATGAGTCAGAAGGAAACCACCTCATCATAAATGACCTCACCAGGAAAATGAAGCAACACAATCAGTGCAGTTGAAATAAGCTACAGTAGAAACTCCCTGCTGGAGAGAATACACCTTTTAAATAAACACTCCTTTGACTGAATGCTGCTATTTATAATGTATTTGACAACACTGTTTAAAAAGTAACTGATACTCTGAGTCGTTATTGAGAGAATCATTTTTCTAACACCAGTGCTTTTACTTGTAATTGAGTAATATTTGAGTGATGTAACAGAACTTGTACTTGAGTACAGATTTTCAGTACTCTTTGCACCACTGCTCATAAGTATGTTGTCATTAGTGTCTAATCACCCGGAAATAATTGTTTTTGTCTACTTAGAAGGAGTCCTTTATATCTACCATATCCACAAATCTTACGCACTGGACATTTAAGAGAGATACCATAGGTGAGGGACGTCCACTGATCATCTGATCTGGGTGGCACCGCTGAGTTCATGTCCTCGCCTGCATGAACTGCATTTATTAATGGCAAGGCTCAGACATGCCCAGTCAAGCTTTGGCCCATAAGACAGACTGAGGCACACGGCTGTCTGACCGCTCTCTTCAGATACAGACATGTTGAAACTGAAAATCATTTCTGGAGCATGTCATGCACAGAAGGGTGTCTGAAACAGCTGAAGCGGCCACCCCGGGCCCTGACACTTCAAGTTCACAGAGTTAAGCAGAAATATGTTCTTCAGACAGAAGGCAGGATTTATACTTTGCTTTTAAGTGTTTAAGCAGGAATTAAGATTCTCAGAAGATACCTGGTCTGTGCAAAGAAGCAAAGCTGAAAAACTAGAGTACACTGGTGTCATTTCCTGCATATTTGATCCTTGATCAGCAGTGAAGTCACCATGACTCAGCACTTTATACAGGATCACACTAACTACACTGTGACAAAGACTCCATAACACACACTCAGACACAACACAGGGGCCAGTGCAAACAGTCTGTACAATGTATAAATAGAACACATATTGGCCAACATGTCCCGTCTGGACACACACACACACACACACACACACACACACACACACACACACACACACACACACACCAATTACACTCCATATATACAAGTGAGTGAAGCTCTGAATTAACCCACAGTACTCCTCACTTCACTTTAGGACCACACAGTTAGATTCTGGTACAAATCACCAGCAAAGTTACATGAATATTTTTTGTGTAGGAGAAAGAGACCGTATCCCGTACTCCACAATTATTTTAAGCTGAGCCTTGCCATATGATAAAAATGTAATCGTATTGCATCCATTCAGGGTTAGTAGTGTTCTAAAAATAATTAGATTCAGTATTGGGAAGGAAAAATGGTATTGCAACTACTGTCACTGTGGTTACATAAGACAGTATTTGTTTTAGAATAGTTTTTTTTGGAAAACAATTAAGACAAAGAAAAATGAGGAGAAACTGTGTTGAAAGCTGGAAAACAAGAATGAGTGATGAGAAGGAAGAGAAGAGATGAGAAAAACTCTGATCGTACTGAGCTTGAAGTATTCAGCTGAAGTTAGGAGTTACAGCTTAAGCTCAGTGTCATTTTACAGCAGGCTGGACACCTATATATCTGTAAGCATGCCAGCCACACACACACACACACACACCCTGAGGACATAGAGATCTAAGTACACACTGGACTGCTACCTTCTGTTCATCTAACTGAAAGTGAATATAACAGTGTTTTTGAATTCTCTTCGTGTATCAAATGGCACATGTACACTAACACACATACAGTTTCGCACACACACACACACACACACACATACAGAGTCACACAACACTTTAGTAGCGTCCTCCTGGCCTTGTGACCAGCTGGCTTGTTTTGAAACCTGATCGCTGGCCTATTGCATCCTGACACACATTTACATCCCTCAGTTTTGCAATCGCTCCTGTTTACTGCTTCGACAAACACACTTACACACACACACAAAGAGCCAGAGCCAGAGGCATGCATGTAAACAAACGTACACAAACACATGAGGTGCGATCTTGTGCTCCCTTATTCAGCAGCGTTGCAGGAAGAGAACTGGAGATCCTGCTTGTGCCAAGTGGCACCAGCTGAAGTGAGAAAGTGGACATGAACAGTGTGTCATGAACATATTAAAAGTTGTGTTATTATGTAAAAACTATGTTGAGTAATATGTTTATGGAAAATAATCGTGGACAACTTGGTTCCTCACTATCAGCTGCAGAGCAGACATTTGTCATTTCACACCAAATATTAGTTGTAAAAGATCTGATTATGAGCTGAAGTCACTTCACAGCGTTCTGTCAGAATCATTCAGCAGAGGGCTCACTGGAGAAAATGATGTAGATTGATTCCATGCTGCTTTGTAGCAGGACTAGAACAGTAAAAACATTTATACAGACCATATCTT